>OX638298.1:48026091-48117127 GCA_951812265.1 Taphrorychus bicolor | reverse complement strand
AGAGAAATGTCACAAAAGAAGAGGAATTAGCCATGAGGACAAAGGAAATGCGACCGTCGTCACGGATGCCACACAGCATGACGAGAAGATATAAGAGATTCTGACGAAAGGTAAATATAAAATAATACCTAATGGCCCGACTATAAGAGTTGAAGGACAGAGCCCTAAAAAATATGAACGTCACATTCCTGAAGGTACTACGAGATCTCTCGCTCCACACCATAGTAAACCACCACATCTCTATGGGTTACCTAAAATTCACAAAACAACTATGCCCTTAAGGCCAATCACAAGCTCCAGAGACTCGCCAACAACTTCTCTAAGTAGACTTTTCCTTCAAATCATCCACATTTGGTTGGAAAAACTAAATGTGGTCCTTTGTACAAAATTCTGAACACTTTGTTAGTACTCTCAAGGACTTAGAATTGGGTGATAGGGACACATTTGTGAGCTTCGATGTAGAAAGCCTTTACACCAACGTGCTGTTGGATGAGTCGTTGGATATCGTCGAGGTCAGGCTGAAGGGGAATGAGTTTTTGAAGGAGAGAACATCGCTGCCTGTGGTGGAGGTAATGGATCTCTATTGCGCTGCTGCCTCAAAGGCTCATAATTTCAGAATAAAAATCAGTTTTTTGAGCAGGAAGATGGGCTTCCAATGGGTTCATCACTATGACCGGTTATGGCAAATATATACATGGAGTGGTTTGAAACACACGCCATTCAAAAAGCGACCCCTAAACCCAAAGTCTGGCTCCGGTATGTCGACGACACCTTTTTTGTGTGGGACGGAAATGACAGGCAGTTGCAAGAGTTCCGGAAATTCGGATCGGAGATCTGGAAATGGAGTGGTGGTCGCTTGACGCGCGACGGTGGTGACCATCCGGCCAATAGGAATGGTGGGCGTGGTTTGTTGTGTTAGTACATTAGCAAGTAGCCTCGAGCTTAGTGCTCAGTTTCACTTGAAAACGAGTAAAGATTCCACTGCTCGAAACGTCGGCGTCGTGTAAAAACTCAATACCTAAAGACAATGGAAATCCAAGATGTTTCGCTTAAACCAAATCCTCTTGTAGGTCTGTTAAACAGCTGTAACAAGTTAATTCGGCAAATCAGTTTTAGTCTGGAGACCTTGATGATCGCTTTCTACTTTCTACAGTTTCTATCTCAGTTAGAGTTGTAGGTTTTAAAAACTCTTCGGTTTTTGTGCGATGGATGTAGAGGTCAGAATAAAAAAGCCTACATTGTTCACGCATTAGCAGATTATCTGAAGACAAGCAGTTCAAGAAAAATACATTGCAGGAAAAGTGCTTTTTTCAATTTCGACGAAAATATGCTCTTTGTTTTCTTGGTCAAAAGAGGTCGTTCTGAAAATGTCAGAGTAAATGGAGTCCTACTTCTACATCAAAAAAGAAGAACGTTGTATTTCTGTTAGAAAAACAGTTTAACCGTGATGACCTTTATTGGTAACAGCTTCCAGAACTCTATTTCTATAACGTTGTTTTAGAATCCTCCCACAAAACGAGGGGAACCAGGAGGCTGAAGAAATCAACCCAAAGGAGTTAGAAGCACACGCAATGCGTATCTAACTTGATTAAGAATTTTATATTATTTATTTTTAAAAGTTTAGCTAATTTTCTTATATATTTCGTTTGATAATTCTACGGTGTTTTATTGAAAACTTTAGAAACTTATACCGGAAGGCATTAATGTTTTACGTAGCCTAATGGTCGACCAAAACGTTTATCGTATATCCACCTCCTTATCATTCAAAATAAGATATATACATATGTTAATTTTTTTCTTTAATTTCAATTTGTTTGTTTATTCAATAGGTGTTATCGCAAGACATTTTGACCAGCTATTCACTGAGCCTTTTTCAAAAAAAAAAATTTAATGTCTCGGGAGTAATATGTTTTTACCTTTTTTCTCGAAACTATTTTATGTGGATAAGTCCATTTTTGAAACAACACTCCTCAAACAGACTTTAAAAATCGAACACCGAACTATTGAACCAACGGGACTTTCTTTGGTGGGAGGTGAAACAGGACATTAAAGAGAAAACAAGAAATCGTTGGTCTCTCTCCAATCGGTTCACTCGTTGAGGAGATGAGGAGATTTCAATTCTCTATAAACGTAACAAACAATAGTACGAAGGAAATACTTGGAATAGTAATAAACAATAATAAGAATGAACATAAGTTGTATTTTTTCTCTCTCAGATATAGGGTCGTAAAGTTGGACAAATGAGTAATCGATTTTTTTCCATTTGCAAAATGTCAAAGCGACTCAAGCTAAAAATTTCATATACGTAGTACTCTAATTGTGGTAAATCATCCAGTGGAAATGATATGAGTATTGATAACTTTATCAATTTAACACACTAACCAATACTCAGGTCTCATGTCCCTAGTTCATAATCTGATGACAAATTATTAGAATATTCTGTACGTGATTGGCTTGAGACGCTTTGACATGTTTCAAAAAAAGAAAAATACATTTTTTTTGAACTATACAACACTGTCTCTCAGAATTGAAGAAAATTTTATAGTTTATATGAAAAATATAATTTATGTGAGCTGTTCTATCTACTCCTGAAGGCCTGATCATAAAAACTGGGACACCTTGAATATCACTGGCGCTTTGTATTTAAAAATATTTTTTTTATTTTTTCGTTACTTAGACATATTTTATTTACTTTGTTTGCCCTGACACGATGTGCAGGCAGTTTCAGAAAAAGGCGCAAGTCAGCGTCAACACATTAAACAAATAGAACAGAAGTATTAAAAGCTAGCGAGTCTTCAGAACCCAGAAACGAAACTATCACAATTATAGGGCTAGACAACACACAAACACAAAACTTCCGACCTATTACACTCCTCCCTGTACTAAGTAAAATACTCGAAATCATTATAAAACACAGACTGGAAGAGCAAATTGGACACCACATTCCACCGTATCAATTTGGTTTTAAACCAAAACACTCGACTATACACCCACTTTTTATCCTAATTAACAACATACAAACTACACACCATGATGGACATAAGACAGCCTGTTTGTTCATGGATATAAACAAAGCTTTCGACAGTGTTTGGCACAAAGGACTACTATACAAATTACACAGAATTAATATGCCAAAACACTTACTTCATACAATCAAAAATCTACTGGAAAATAGAACATTGCAAGTTCGCATAGACACCACGCTTTCATTTCCTTTCTCTCCCGAACAAGGGCTACCACAAGGATCCCCCTATCACCAATCCTTTACAATATATACTGTCACGACATATACAACCACAACAAACAGGACAAAATTCAAATTGACAAAACAGCCTATATATTACAATACGCAGACGGCACTGCACTTATTGTGCACGACAAAACTACCTCGAGAGAGGTATCAAAATTACAATCACTAACGGACGACACAATGACGTGGTTCTACAAATGGAGACTAACGCCAATCGCCACTAAAAAACAACTTTTATTACCCATCAAATCAAAGACAACTCCCCAACTATAATTGCAGACGGCCACAGAACTGAACACAAACATGACATTAAATACTTGGGAGTAACACTAGACCAAAAGCTTAAATTCACAAAACACTTAAAAAATGCAAGGACGGAAATTATTAAAAGGACGAAACACTTCAGAGTACTAACATATAAAGACAAAGGAATCAGTACAAAAACGGCAACCAAAATATATAAATCCATTTGTAGACCAATTCCTGACTATGGACATATACTCAGAGCAAACGCAACCGATAATATTAAAAAATATACACAGACTACTGAGCAAATCGCTCTAAGACTAATAGCCAAAATAAGACACCCTGACAACCAGCTACAAAACCCACCTAACCAACAAACGCACAAAAATGACCAAAATAACTGAAAGACTTATACACTTACAAACCAAACGGAGAAACAATCTGGAAAAATCCACACAACTGGACTATAATAAATCCACTTTGCTTATCAAGACAGACCAGACAATCCCGTTACTTTTTCCCTACTTCCACCCTGTTAGAACAGCTCAATTTAGAATAAAAGTTTTTTTTTCTCTTCCTATTACCTGTACATATTAACTAGAATAAGTAAAATTGTAAATAATGTATATTGTAACACATAGGCAGAAAGACCAATAGGTCGATGGCCTAGAAAAAGGATCCAAGAAACAGCTGGGCGTAATAATGTTTTTCTACGACTGCCTCGAAAATGGACAAATGCGCACTACTAACTACCGTTGAATTCGCATATTGCAAACAGCGTGCGCAAACGCTCCTACAACGCTCCCTACAACAGCGTGTGCAAAGTCCACTTTGCACACGCTTTCGATTGTTTTGCACACGCCTTGCGTATATTTTATAATACGGATGAGATCATTTATGAAGCAAAATCGCAGTGGTAGAAACAGTATAGTGTGTAACACGTACGAAAACACTCTTCACACTCGTGTGACGTTGTATCACTCGCCTACGGCTCGTGTCCAAACCGTCACACTCGTTTGAAAAGTGCAATTTTCGACAAAAGTTGCACAATATACTATTTTCTACGACTGCCTCGAAAATAAACAAATGCGCACTACTAACTACCGTTGAAAATCGCATATTGCAAACAGCATACAGAAACTCTTTTGATTGCTTTGCACACGCATTGCATATATTTTATAATACGAATGATCGTTTATGAGGCAAAATCGCAGTCGTAGAAAAAGTATAGTGTTCAACACGTACGAAAATCACTCTTGTAACGTTTAATCAGTCACCTACGGCTCGTATCCAAACCGTCTAACTCGTCAGAAAAGTGCAATTTTCGGCACTAGTAGCGCAATATTCTATTGAGCACCAAAAGTTAAATTGTGGTGTTCAATATTAAAATCAAAATTAAATAATAATTAATTTTCTCGCTTTAAATATTTTTAGTATGTTTTACGACAAACCAAGAACTGATTTTAGTAGACTTTTAGATGATTATGCTTCTACGTTATCGCTGGCCTCATTCGCCGCAAGTCTGAAAGAACCCGGCGCTACAGGAAAAAGATCATATGGTCTAGGGTTGGATACGCAAGGAGTGAATATCGTAACGCGTTAGGGACGAGAGACAGTCTTTCCGAACGAGCCGAGGCTTCGCGACATGGCATCCCTGGCGGGGACGTTGGGGAAAAGAAAGTAAGAAAAACCATACTGCCACCAGGCTTGGGTGTAGCGATGATTAGTTTGATAATTTATATCAATTTGCAAGCGAGTTCGAAGAAAATTGTTGCTTAAGTGATGTTGACCCATCGAGATTTACTTCGAGATTAGGTAGGTAATCATATAGTAGATTTACTCAGCCTACATGTTTTAAATTTAGCGGGAAATAAAAAAGCAGTCATTACTTACCAAAACACAAACTTAGCACACTATGATCGTAACCCGCTATATGATCGGTTGCACGATTTCGACGAGTTCAAATCATGGAGCGTTAATATAAATTCCGAGAAAAACTTTTTTCAGCTAGTTCGAGTTGTCGAAGAGTAAATAGAGATGACGCGGAAGCTAGTCGGGTTTCTGCTCCGGAAACGTCACAAAACCAAAAAGATGAATTATTAACTAAGGTGTTAACTCAGCTAGTCAATAAATTGGAAACAATGTCAACTTCACGGCCGGCTTGTCGAGCCATTTCCAATTGGATTCCAATGGATTGGAAACGAAAAATCATGTTTTTGTAAGCGAATTAATTCGATATTTCAAAACGGCTCATATCAATGATTCCTATGAAATGACACAAATAGCTATAGAGAAATTAAAGGGACGCGCAGCTAAATGGGCGGCACATATGCAGGGGTTTCGAATAGGTTTTCAGCAGTTTATGCGTCAACTAATTAGACATTTTGTCATCACATAGTGATGCAGTTCCTTGTTGCCCAATTTTTCGGTGTAAAACAAAAACAAGGAGAATCTGCAGAGGAATTTCTAATTTATTATCGTATTTGTAATCCACCTATTCAAGACGACGTTCTCTTGTCTACTACTTGTATTTCATTATTATTACCAGAATTTAGAAGTCGACCTTTGAAGGCGTGATTCAGTCTGCAATTGAGCTCGAAAGAGACCTAGCGGAGGAGAGAGTTAATCACGACCCTTCAAGACTGGATCAAGCTGCAAAACCAAATAATAATGTTTATAAATCTTACAACAATTTTATGTATAATAGCTATAAACAAACACAACAACATCAACACTTGTTACCTAATCAAAACCAATTTCAAAACACAAACAGGCGCTTTAGTAAGAATGACCAACAACCACCACGTCGGACACAAGTAAATCGGAGTTGGAGGCAACCCCTGGATTCACATCAAAGATACGGAAATCCAAATAGAAATAATACCCCAAAAAGAAGTTCGGTGGAGACCACTTTGCTAGAAGCTATCCCAAAACCTCCAAAGCGACACCAACCGGTATCCAAACTGCAAGCTTTACTGTTGGAAACAATGAAGAATCGGAAAACTTTCCACCGGCCGGCTCTCAAGAGTGAACGTCGGCCCAGGTAAAAATTCAACATCGGCGATAAGCTTCAGATCAACAGCTTCGTTATCAAGGAGTTGCGTCGAGAAATCCTCCATGTCACCGGGTGTCATGAGCACTCTAACGAGAACTACAAAGTTTGCGCCAAAGACCTGAGCATTAGTCAACAAAAAAATTGTGTCAATGGATCGAAGTGTATTACGAAACTTTCTAGTGTATACAATAGCAGAAACTTTGAAAATTCGGCTTTTGGAAGAAACCCTAGCACTGACATTATATCTAGTGTAAATAAATATTCTATAAATAAAGATCCCAGTGAAATTAAGCCTCTTCTTAAAGACCCTGTTCAGTATAAGAGTGAACTAGCACCTGAAGTGATGGATTTTCCGACTTTCCTTCCAGCACCCATTGGGTTTTTGGACAATTCAACTTTGACAGAAAAGGACAAAATACAAGTGCACTCAAGAGAAACGAACACTTTATATGGTAACGCAATGAGAAGAGTACCTCAAATGCCAACGATATTGGTCAAACTAGAAGAAGGGATACTGGAGGCTCTCACAGACACCGGTTCGGACTTGAACCTGGTGCACTCCAGAGAGCTTTACAGCAACAGATTTACAACTCCACTTAGCGTCGCCGGAACATTAAGTGGCGCCAGTAGGCAAGACGAGAATTACCCTAAAGATAAAGGGTACAGAGTTCAAAGATGTTTTTTATGTTATAAAAGATTTAAGACACCCAATGATCCTGGAAACTCTGTTTCTGCGGACTCAACATGCCATGCTTGACTTCAGCAGAGGTAGAATAAGTATAGGAATCACCAAACGAATAACCACTTTTTGGGTAAACAATCAACCAACCCAACCAAAAAATGTGGAACTTCTGAAGAAACGTAAGAGAGGATACCTCCAGGTCAATCATCGAAATTCTGAAAGAATGAGCGTACGTGGTCACCAATTTGTCGATTAAGCCATCTGCATACTAGTTTCGGGGTCTACCCCTCATCAGTACAGCTTTGACTGGTCGACAAATTGGGGACCGTGATTTCAGAGGCTTAAAGCCGGAAATGTACGGAGTACCGGTGAGATGTTGTACAGAGCAGGAGCAGGCGACATCCACCAGCGTATTTTTTGATCCAATACTGCATGGCAGATGTCTCTCAGTTAGAGAAGCAGCCCATATTAATCTGTACCCCTCACTGGTTATCGGAATAGAACGAATTGAAACGAGTGTGCGTGGTCACCAATTTGTCAATCAACCCATCTGCATTTCGGGGTCTAACCCTGATCAGTACAGCTTTGGCTCTGTACAATATCTCCCCAGTACTCCGATCATTTCTGGCTTTAAGTCATCAGACCAGCCAAAGCTGTACTGATGAGGGGTAAACCCCGAAATTAGTATGCATATGGGTTGATCGACAAATTGGTGACCAGGTACACTCGTTTCAATTCGTTCTGGTTCCGATAACCAGCGAGGTACAGAGCAATATGGGCTGCTTCTCGAACTGAGAGCCATCTGCCATGCAGTATTGGATCTAAAAGACGCTGGTGGATGTCGCCTGCTCCTTCTCTGTATAACATCTCACCGGTTTTTCTGAAAGAATATTCGGAACTATTTCAAACAGGACTCCAACAAGTTACTGCAACAACGACAACACACCGAAAAAAAAAACTAAGATTCTGAATCAGCAAATAGAAGAGATGCTGCGAACAGGCGTAATAGAATCGTCCACGTCGGCTTTCAACTTACCACCGGTGTTGGTGATACGGGAAAACAAAAAAATCCGGTTTTGTGTTGATTACCGGGCATCGAACGAGCTAGCTTTGGACGAATCCTCAGGATTTCCAACAATTCCAGAATGTCTTAAAGGAGTGGCCAATACTCGGGTATTTTCTATTCTAGATCTTCGCTCAGGATATTGTCACAGTCGATTGTCGCCAGATGATAAAAAAAAGCAGCGTTTACAACCCCAGACGGTACGGCATATCATTTTAATGCAATGCCGTTCGGATTAAAAAATTCCCAGCGACATTCCAGCGCCTTATGGCAGAGGAGGTGCTGGTTGGTTTATTACACGAAATAGTTGACGTATACTATCTAAAGTGTTTTCCGGGCTTTGAAGCTGTGGTCCAATGGAATTGCTTCCTGACGTTTCGTCTACTACTGCGGCAGACATTATCAAAGGCGATGAGGCAGTGGGCGAAGTGATCTCCCTTGCTTCCCGACGATAACTGATTCGACTGTAGCACGCTCCGTGGTATTCGTACCACCGCCGTCGCGTCGCAGTGGTGGGGCAGGGGTGGGGATGGTGGCGCGGGGCTTCGATGCGCTCGACGTGTGTCGCAGAACTCGCTTCCAGTCTGCATTCAGAAATGTAATTTCCTCCTTCCTGTTGAAATTGTTTTCGTGTTTAAAGATCTCAATGGCTTCCCTCGTTAGTCTCGGATAGTGGCGCTGTGATTGATGTAGGATATCCACCTCATTAAAAAGGATGTTGTGACCTTCAGAGAAAGCGTGCTCTACTACTGCTGACTTTTGCGTTTGTCCCAGACTGCAACTCCTTTTGTGTACTGTGATCCTCGTGTTGACTGCGTTTTGTGGTGCCAATGTGTACATAGTTACAGCTGTATGGAACTCTATACACTCCGGGTGCCGATCTCAAGCTCTGTTGAATTGTACGAGTGGGTTTAAAGACAGTCTTAACCTTGTGCTTTCCCAGTAGCCTGCCGATCCTGTCCGTGACTTTGTGGATGTATTGTAGAGTAGCCCAACCGCGCTTTTCTACATCATCTCCCGTTGTTGCTTCCTGTCGCTCTACATTCCTCCTTGGGCGCACGGCTCTATCGAACTCCTGCTTGCTGTATCCATTCCAACCAAAGGCTCTCTCCAGATGCTTCATTTCCTGTTCCAATTCAGCTGGCTCACAAATTCTCTTGGCGACGAAACGTGAGGAAGCAATTCCATTGGACCACGGCTTCAAAGCCCGGAAAACACTTTAGATAGTATTATGACCGGCCGTGAAAACCTTCACACTTTACGTATACTTGGATGATATAATTATCTTCAGTAAAACCATGGGAGATATTGAGAGAGACTTGAGAATGGGCTGATCGTCAGCGGCGAGAAAGGTAAAATTGCTATTAATAGGCTTCAATACTTGGGATTTGAGATTGACGGCGACCGGTTTCGACCCCAGGAAAAACACTTAAAACAAATAGAAGTTTTTGCAGTTCCCTTGAATAGACTTCAGCTACAATCCTTCTTAGGTACATGTGGCTGGCTGCGTGAACATATTATACCGCACTACAGTGAGATTACCGCTCCCCTTACTGTTACTGAGCTGTTAAAGCGTTCAGTGATTCATTTGAAATGGGGGGGCCAAGGAGAACACAGCATTTTTTATATTAAAAAAGAAAATTTCTGAAAGTTAACCACTGTATAGGTTATTGAAGTAAGTCGAGCAACGTGTGGACTTGAGAGTGATCGCTCCGTGAATTGTTCGTTGTCTCGGGTGTTTTTCGGATTATTAATTTCGCGCTTTCACGTATGAGTGATCTAAGCAGTGATGAAAATCCACAGGCAAAAAGTGAAGAACCAAACATGCATCAAATAGGAAGAAAATACAGAAGTCATTCTGCAAACTTCTTAGGTTTATCGAACGTTTATGTAAACACACTGATTAGCCATAGGGCCGAAACAGATAAGGTGAATATCAGGCACATAGAAGTAGATCCTTCGACAATACCAGGGAAAGTACAGAAGTTCTCAGATAAACAAGATTTACACTATGAGGACGGTTTTCAACCGAAAACCCTCATCGTGAGATCGCCAACACACGTAGGAAAGGATGATTCATTGGACACTCAATTCGCAGGTAACCAACAAAAGGTAAATAACAAAAGACATAGATCTCACGAGAGTCCCTCTGCAATTACCATAAAAAAAAACGAGCAAAGGAACAACAAACCCCAGAATACACTCGTAATTCAACATCGTCAGCAAACCACGCTTCTGCTCAACATAGTGAAGTAACTGAGAGAAATGACGTAAGCTCATCACTTTGTTCGGAACAGATGATACAGAAATTCTTCCTACTAATGGATGATATATCAGCAATATTAGAAAAAGATAGAACCACAGAGGATAAGCTCATAATCTCTAAAGAGGAACAAATTAAACTTAGAAGAGCAAATTCGCAAATTCATCAGCAATTTACTCTCTTAGTATTCAAACTGGGCAAATTGGAGAACGAAAGCATGAAAAGCAACACGGCTCATTAAGTACAAAAAAAAGTTGAAGCCACTCATTATGGAGATGAGTTAACGCAATACAAGAAAAGTTTTGCAGAGGTCGTACGGCAAAAAGATTACAGTGAACCGACAACAGAGAATAATTCATATCAAGAAGAAAAACAACCTTGGACAACACCAACTACAAAGCAGAAGCATGAGACTATTATACGGTATAATAACATAAAAGATTGATAATAGACATTGGAAAAGGGTTTAAAAACTTAGACACACAAAAACTGGTGCACTTGTAGTCGAAAGTTTTGACAAAGAACAACAAACCAATTTAAAATCCGTGTTAGCGGAGAGAAATCATCTAATTGCAACAGAAGCAGACAGACCTCACCCCATGTTCATGCTTACTGGAGAGGAAGATTGCAGTTCTACTGAGGAAGCATTCCTGGAAGAATTGGAGAGACTCAATTACGACATCGTAGAGGAATTGGGGTACTGTGTCAAGGACAAAATCCGTGTGGTAGCCAAAAGAAAATGTCGAAACCCAACGAAAGATAATTGGATACTGCAAGCAGAACCGAAAGTTACAAAATGGTTTCTGAAAAGAGAAAAAGTGCTATTCAACCTTTTAACAGTACACGTACAAAAACACCTAAACCTAGCCCAGTGTTTTAAATGTTGCGGATTCGGTCATGTCGCTAAATATTGCAATCAAGAAGAGTGTTGCCACAAATGCGGAGGAAAACACAACGGGACTGAATGTATTGCCGATCTAAACTGTCCCAATTGTACCAAAATGAAGCTACATGATCGAAAGCATTCTGCGAGTGATCAGAACAATTGCCCTATTTTCAGAAGAAAGCTTACATCCTACAGGAATAATATAAATTACAAAGATTTTTTATAAGTCCACCCGAAAGGAAAAACAATAACAGGAGGAATTCCGCATGTACCTTAGCAACATCGCCAATTTGTTTAATACACCAAAATGTCCGGTCAATTGGAAATTCTATTGAAAAGTTGGAATTCATGCTACAAGAACACAAAACCTGCCAAATATTGAGCATCACGGAACATTGGAAAACCGTCACCCAGCTACTAAATTACCAAATAGACGGATTCCATTTAGCAGTTAGTTTTTGTAGGCAACAAGAAAATGCGCATGGTGGTTCAGCGATCTTCCTCAGATATTCTATTTCGCATACTATTAGAGTTGACATAAATAGTTTGAGTGTTGAAAGACACGTGGAATGTTGTGCCTGTGAAATTAAAATAGGAAACACAAAAATTATTTTGGTATGCATGTATAGACCACCAAATGGGGACATTGGTTTATTTATTCGAAAGCTTGAACATTTGTTAGGTATAAGCATACAAGAGAACAAAATGTGTTTTATTGCGGGCGACTTGTAGACCAATGTAGACTTTCTTTCCGATAATAACAAAACTTTTGACGTTATGTCTGTAATGAGTGCACAGAACTTTAAATTTTCAGTCAACAAAATAACTAGATTAGCTGGCAAATCTAGCAAATGCATAGACAACATCATTACAAATGTACAAAGTGAGTTAGAGATAGACATATTAGAATATCATATTTCTGACCACACTGCACAAAAGATAACATCTTCAATACAAATGAAATCCTATAAATCTCACGTAGAAACTAGATTAATAAACGATAGCAATATAGTTAAGTTTAAGCAATTACTGGCGGAGCAAGGCTTTGGGAATGTTCTTGCACTGGAAAGGGGTCTAGTGGATACAGTGGGATAACTTTTCTGCAATAATATCAAACATCTATAATCTGTGTTTTCCTATAAAAAAGGTTCCGATAAGAAATTATAACAAAGCCAAATATATGTTAAATGACCATGAGGTCGCTAATTGTAAAAAGACAGTAGACGATTTGTACATTTTGAGGGACCAGGGCGCCGTATTTAAGATGAGATACAGCGATCAGAAAAAGCGATATGAAGCGCTACTGAAAGACCGAAAAACCCGTAGCTTTACTAATAAAATCAAGAAATCTGATAACAAATCAAAAACATGCTGGAATATTGTAACGGAAATAATAGGCAAAAAAGACAAAAGTGATTTGGAGGTAGACAAAGAGAAAGAGATTGAAATCTCAAACGCATTTAATAAATTTACGGTAGACGCCCCTATAAAATTGGTGAATAGCCCGGAGAATATCCCTTTCTCAACTGTCAGTACTGCCAATCCAGAAACCATTGCCCCGGAGCTAGTCGACGATAAAGAAATATTAACTATTGTCAACGATCTCAAAACTAAGAATAGCACTGGGCAGATAGTATATCCACAAACGTACTTAAAAGCATAATAACTTCAATTGTCAAACCGATTGTCCATATAATCAATAATTCTCTTAAGTACGCAAAGTTTCCAAAACAACTAAAAACAAGCAATTATTATACCCATATATAAAAGTGGAGACAAACACTCCTAGAGAACTATCGGCCCATTAGTTTACTCACTAGCTTTTCAAAAATATTTGAAAAGGTAATGCATAATAGGCTTATTGATTTCCTGCAGAAAAACAATCTCTTGAATGAATTTCAGCATGGCTTTATAAGAGGAAGATCAACTCAAACGGCTATTTTCAGTTTCATAGAGTCAATATTATGCTCTTTAGAAAAACAGGAAATACCGATAGGAATATTTCTAGACTTATCTAAAGCATATGACAAACTAAATCATAATATCTTTACTATTAAGCTAAACAACTGTGGTGTAAGAGGGATTGCTAATGATTGGTTAAAGTCATATCTGACAGGTAGGACTCAGCAGGTGGTTATAGGTAGGGGTGAAAGTAAGGTTTTTTCGGACTTTATAGAAACATCAGTTGGTGTTCCACAAGGGAGTATACTGGGCCCACTGCTATTCTTAATCTACATTAATGATATTACTGAGCTTCTGGGAAGTGACATTAAACTACGCCGACGATACCAGCCTTTTCCTAACGGGTACTTCCATATCGTCAGTTTTCAAAGATTCAAAGAAAATTTTGCAGCAAGCAAGTCAGTGGTTCGCAAAAAACAAGCTCGTTTTGAACAACAAGAAAACAAACGTGGTAATTTTTCATACGAATAGGAGTAATTTGGATGTGCCCTTAGCAATCAATTTAAACAACTCTGATGTGTTCATAAATCAAACGACTAAGTTCTTGGGTATGGTACTTGTCGTTTTGTAGTTTTTATTATGTTTTCTTATTTACTGTTTTTTAATTCTTTCATATTTCTCTACTCGTACTATTTAACATATTTCTCTAAATTTTTTGTTCTTTAATTTTTATCTTTAATTGGATAATGCACTTTTGTGGAAAGAACATGTAAGACACCTAATTACAAAATTATTAAAGAGTATGTTATACATTCCTTATGTTATCAGAGTATTTAAACAAAACAACGAGGAAAATGATATAGGTACCACTCCAATTTTGAGTCTCATCTTAGGTACGGCATCATGTTTTACGGACAGTGTGCTGATACAAGGGTTTTTATTTGTCAAAAAAGAGCATTGAGAACTATACTAGGGCTCAGTTCAAGAGAATCTTGTAGGGGAAAATTCAGAGAAACAGGAATACTTACGATTGATGCCATTTATATCCAGGAATGTATATTATTCTTTTTCAAAAACCAAAGCTTATTTCATCGGCATGCCCCGACAAATATACGCTCTTCAAGAACTTTTAATTACATATCACCAAAACATAGATTAGCCATTTATGAAAACGGTGCATATTACAACTGCATAAAATTGTATAATAATTTGCCAACTAAAGTTAAGATCATAGATCAAATGAAGCAGTTCAAGAACCAACTTTTTAAATTTCTTTTGAATGTAGAACCTTACACTCTTAACGAATTCCTGGATCATAGTTATATTTATAGTTGATCGTGTATGATCATGTATGTTGACGTTATTCCTTTTTATGTACCTGTAAATAATTTTGAAATAAAGATTATTATTATTATTATTAATATTATTATTATAGGCCAGATTTCAAATTGCCGTTTATATATAGCTGCCGTCCTATATCAGCAGCCTGAACCCGGCAAGAGAGGTATCATATCATATTGTAGTGCAAAGTTTAAGCCAAACGAACGGCGGTGGCACGTCAATGAACAAGAGTGACTCGCCCTCGTATGGTCAATCAACTATTATCGACCGTATTTGGAGGACTTGCCATTTGTTGTACGTACAGATTCTACGTGCCTTATTTGGCTCAGAAAATTTCGTGATAGTCGAGCGAAGTTGACAAGATAGGCTCTCCAGTTTCAGGAGTTTAATAACACAGTGGAGCACGTCCGAGATGCTATTTTTTTGATACATTTTTGCTTTTAAATGCCTAGTTATCAAAATTAAATAATGATTCTTTTTCTCGCTTTAAATATTTTTAGTATGTTTTACGACAAATCAAGACAGATTTTAGTAGACAAGATTATGCTTCTCAGTTATCCCTGGCCTCATCCGCCGCAAACCTGAAAGAACCCGGCGCTCCAAGAAAGAGATCCTGTGGTCTAGGGTTGGATACGCAAGGGGTATTACATTAGTGTGTTACTTCAATCAACTTTTTTGTTTCCTTAAACAATGGTTTGGCAATGATTAACTTTGAAACGTATATATAGAAGTTGGCGACTCTAACAGATCTGTTCTTACAGGGATCACTTACCACTTTTCATCTAACAATCAGGCTTAGAATCTTAAACGAGACGACATTGAACTAATCGATTTCTGATTATTAATGGGAGAGTGGTTTCTGACTGATGTAGGAACAGATCTATATACAATGTAGCGAATACGCTTAGTTAGTGGCTCGTCATCAGTCTACACAGCTAGTTAATGTAAAACCAGGCTTTGGGAGCAAACAAAAGGGTATGGATATAAATTTGTGTTTTTAAAATTCTATAATTGTTTTATATGAAGAAAGAAAGAAGCGAAAAAATACTCGATTTGAGATACTAACTCGTTTGGCCAATTTAACACTTAAGAGAGCGACTGCATAGTATTCTACAGAAAAACAATATTAAATGCCGAACTCACTGGTAGAATATTTTAGTGTACAAGGTGACTTCTAATGGAATGTGAACAATTTTAAATAATAATAAATGAATAATTTGACAGGTGCACAACTTTGAAACACTTATTATTACAACTTATAAACTATTTTGTACATTTCAATAAACCTGCTCTATCGTTTGGAGGAAGACTTTTATTTCGATACTACACAAAAGAAACAAATTCAATAATGATTCCGCTCTTTTACGTTGCACAGAAGAAACAACTTATGGCAATGTCAATAAATGAGCACATTCCCCAAAGCTTTTGTGCGTGACCCCAAACTCGAACCCCGCTTTAATTCCTTTTCCGGCGGAGGAACTTCCTCGAGGGTTGAACAAACAACCCCCTTCGGTAAATAATAATTGTCTCGAGACGTTTACTTTGCTTTGTTAAAGGTGTTGACATTGTTTATTTACACTGCCTTGTAACAGAACGGTAAAAAGAGAATTTGATTAGAAGCATGCCGTTGGTTCAGCATCTCACGCACCGGTCCCAATTTTTCTTTTCAGGCTACTAATTTTAGTCTAAATTGTTACTTGTTTTGTTTTATAGAAACGAGCCCCCACTTCTTGTTCACTTTTGCGAACTCGCATTTCATTTTCACCGTCAAAGCGTGGTGCTCTTTGAGCCAAGCTCTTATTTGCACTTTGGATAGACAAACACCCATACCATCTGTAAAGCACCCGTGTTCTCGGTTATTTATTTTATCTGCCAGCTCGCTCTTTGCTCGTAGAAGTACACTACGTCTAAATTGAATGGAAGAGAATACGAAATTATGTCGGATTTGCTACGGTTTAAAGTGAGCTTGTAACGTTTGCAGGAAACTGGGTGAGGTTTCGTTCGCCGATGTGAAGTTTACTCTGTTGGAAACTAAATGCGGTCAAAAAACAAATACAAACATTATCGTTTAGCATTTGTGGAAAGAGCCATTTCTCTCATGAACTCGCTTCTTCTCATCATGAAAAAACCATGCATGTAGGAGTTTCACTCAGTTCTCTTTAAATATTTTATTTTTAATAAAATATGGTTATATAAGACTCTAAAGGCTCTCACGGCCGGTCAAAATACTATCTACAGTATTTTCTAGACTTTGAAGTCGAGATTCCATGGAATTTCTTCCTGAGGTTTCGCCTACCTATGCGGCAGACATTATTAACAGCGATGAGGCAATGGGCGAAGTGACCTTTCGTGCTTTGCGACGCTTACTGATTCGACTGTGGTGAGGTCCGTGGTATTTATTACCCCGCCGCGGCCGTCGCGCAGTGGAGGGACTGAGGTGGGGGTAGTGGTGGCGCGGGTTTCTGTGCACTTAAAATATGTCGTAGAACTCGCTTTTACCAGGCCGTTTACCAGGTGTTGTCCATTTTTTAACATGTTGGTTAAACCTTACAGGACAAGTCACTTTTTAGAAATGTCCAACGTCTCGATTTCGTTGCGATTTTCCTTAGGGCTTTTTAAACTGTATATCCGGGCACGTAAAAACGTGCGCAGACATACAGTCAATTGAAACAAAACATGTTTTGTTTCGCTCTAATTCTAACCTTGGGAGTTTTTTAAATAATTGAATCATTCCATCTTCAAGTAACGTATTTAAATAATTTTAAATTTGCTGCACATTTGCATTTTTAAAAGTTTTCAGTAATATTTAACCAATTTTACCAATAATTTAAAAACTTGAATTTCTCTTAACGCCAGATTTGCATTTTTATCAACTTTAAGTCAATTTTAACCGAGTTCAGGCTCAATTCTATTTTGGTTTTCTCGCAAAACTAACCTTCACATAACCTTGTAAACGAAGCCAGTCATTAATATTTTAACTGAGTCACCTGAGATTGTTTCTCGCAAAAAACTAAATTTCCATTTTGAATGCGTTTTAAGTCAAATTTCACTTATTTTTGTCAAGTCCAAAAATCAATTTTACCAACTTCTTCTTCTTCCAATGCGTATCCACTAATGGATGTTTGCGATAACATTTTCCATTGCTTCCCTATTCCTCGCGGTGTGATTGCACATCGTGTAGGCCTGTCCAGTGTCTGATATTTCGCAGCCAGGACATTTTTTTCCTTCCGATCCCTCTCCGGCCTTCGATCTTGCCTTCAATCAATAGGTGCAAGAATTGATATTTCGTGTTTCGCATTATATGGCCCAGATATGCCTTTTTTCTTTTCTTGATCAATTCGAACAGTTTACGTTGTCTGTTGACACGTCTTAGGACGTCTTCGTTTGTTAATCTGGCCGTCCAAGGTACCTTCAGAATTCTGCGATACAGCCACATCTCAAAAGCCTCTAGTTTGTTAATTGCAGTCGTCCTCAATGTCCAGCCCTCCACTCCGTACAGCAGCACCGACCAAACGTAGCACTCGATGAATCTGAGTCTCAGGTTAAGATCAAAATCTTGTGAGCTTGTTCAATGCGACATTTTATTTCCCTGTCTGATGTCCAGTCTTCGAAAAGCCAGATGCCCAAGTATTTAAATTTGTCCACTCTTTCTAAGGAAATTGTGTTAAATGTTACGGTGGAATTTTCAAACATATTTAGGTTTCTAGAGATAATCATAAACTTTGTTTTTTTGTTGTTGATGTTTAAGCCCATAGATTTGCTCTGACCTCCCACTCTATTGATCAGTTGCTGTAGGTCGTGTACGTTGTCAACGATTAAGACCGTATCGTCAGCATAGCGGATGTTGTTAATCCACACTCCATTAACTTTGACTCCCATCTCTACATCTTCTAAAGCCTCTTGGAATATTGCTTCCGAATATAAGTTAAATAGGAGTGGAGACAGCACACATCCCTGTCGCACTCCCCTTCTAATCTGTACTGCGTTGGACATATTATTACCTAATTTGATTTGTTCTGTTTGGTTCCAATATAGGTTTTCAATGCATCTGATATCCTTTTGGTCTATATCAAGCCTATTGACGAGCTGCATTAATTTGTGGTGTCGTACGCTATCAAATGCCTTTTCATAGTCTATAAAACAAAAACACACATCCATTCTCTGATCATAGCAGTTTTGGACAAGGACTTGTATTGCGTCCACCGCCTCTCTTGTACTACTCAAATTGCGAGTCGCCCATGTCTCTTTCACATTTCTTGTATATTCTCTGGTGTATGATTTTAAGGAATATTTTTAATGCGTGGCTCATCAGGCTAATAAGTCTGTGATCTGTCTGCCTGTGACCAGTGACCGGTCTCATATATAGTGTTAAATACTTTGTGTAATGCTGTTATGCCTCTTTCATCTAGGAGTTTAAGTATCTCTAAAAGGATTTCATCTGGGCCAGCCGCTTTGTTATTTTTTGAGTTAGGTATGGTGTTTTCTATCTCGCTCTTAGTGATCGATGGGCCGGTTAGAGAGTTATTGGTGTCAACTGGGGGTCTGCCGTCGTCAAAAAGTTCTTCAATATACCTTTCCCAGACATTGATTTTTTCTTTGCTGTCGAGAACTATCTGGTTATTGTTATTTACTGTTATAGTTGATCTCATTTCTTTATAAATGCCAGCAGTCTCCTTCAGCTTTTTGTGTAGATTAAAATCATCGTGTTGATTTTGCAGCTGTTCTATTTCTGCGCATTCACGTTTAAGCCATTCGTTTTTTGCTATTCTAATCTTTGATCTTATTAGTCTTTGAATTTCTTTTAACATGCTGCTGTCCATCTTGTTCTTGTGCTTCCGACGTTCATCCATCAACAGCAAAATCTCATCCGTCATCCATTTTTGTTTTTTGTCTTATATCCTAATCTGTTTTGCATTGAATTTGTTGCAATGTCCATTATCCTTGTCCAAAACTGCGTCGGTTCCTCTCCAATATTCGATGTTATTGCTTGAATCTACGTGTTTATCTCATTACCCATCTTAGACTTATTATTGGATCCTTCAGTTTTTCCAACGCCACCCGTCGCTGTGTGGTTGGCTTTCTTTGACTTGACAAGGAAATTTTCAGGGCAGCTACCAACAGCACATGGTCAGAAGGTACATCAGCACCAGGATATGTGACGGCCCTCTTGATGGTCGAGCCGAATCTTTGATTAATCAGGATGAAATCTATTTGGTTTCGTACCAAGTTATGTAGTCGGTCCGCTGGGGACTTCCAGGTATAAAGTCGGCGAGGGGGTAGTTGAAACCATGTATTTCTTATTTTCATGTTTTCCTCTTGGTAGAATTGCAAAAGTCGATCACCCCTTTCGTTCCTTTCTCCAAGACCATATGATCCAACCAACTCCCCAATTCTGCCCCTACATATTTTGGCGTTGAAGTCACCCATATTTATGTTGACGTTGTGTTTTTTGGTCAATTTAAGCAATTGTTTGACTTCATCATAAAATTCTTCCACATCATGATCAGGCGAGTCTGCAGTTGGTGCATATTACGTTAAGATCGTTTGGCTTGGCTCTGAGCTTCAACAAGGCAGTACGTCCGAGTATGGGATAAAGTCCACGACAGATGAATATGAAATGCGAATTGTTAGTAGGGAGTAATTGTGTTTTAATCGTGTTTTAATAGTTAAAAGTAAATAAAAGTGTGTAGTTAATGGACGACAAATTATTGGAACTTGCATCCCTTAGTATGTATTATGTTGTTTACCCGATGATGTAGTGGTAAACATGTACATTCAAAGTCAGCTCCAGAAGAGGACTGATTTTTTTCATAAAAAAAACTGCCATTATTATTTTTTTCAATAAAACACTGGATTATGCAGTTGTGTGGTGGGTCATTGGATAGGGAATGGAACGTGCATGCAAATAACAAGAAAAAAGTCCATATTTAAAAACTGAATTTAAGGTTGATATTTTAATAATCACGCAACAAAAAAAAAGTTTTTAACGTCCTTGTGTAGGCATTAAAAACTAACAAAATTTTATAAATAAAAGTTTTTTGTGAAACCTCTAGTTTAGGATTTATTTTGAAATCACTGTTTTGGCAAATTTTTTCTTAATATATCGGGTTTATTTAAAGTGGATCGCTCTAATTGACAATCGAGTTTAAATGGTCATAACTTTTAAATCACTAGATACATTTGGATGAATTTTTGTGTGTGTATTTATTATTATTTTCTCTAGGGAATGAAGGATTTTCAAATATTTTTTTATTTTAAGTTAGATGCCTGCAGTTCATTTACTTCTTCAATGTTCGTTTACCTTTTTTTTAGGCGGCTGTGCCACTTGCTCGTGATGCTAGAAAAACTTTTGACACCTTGCATGACAGGATGGCTCTTCATAAGTTTAGAATACTTTTTAGTTTTTGAATATCTGTATTACACTTTAAGAAAACATTGTTTTTGTACTGATATGCATTTTTCAATACGATACTTCAATAGTTCCTTAGCCACAACGATTCCTACACCTTTCCTATGTTTTGGATCTTCATTACCAGAGTATAAGAATACTCCGTTATCTACAGTGCACTCTCCCACACCAGGCCACGAGGTCTCAGCAACGCCCAGGATGTCCAGCTTGAGTCTGTTCATTTGTCGTGCGAGGTTTGCCAGTTTCCCAGCCTCAAATCTTACATTCCATGTTCCTATCTTCAATGGTTTTCTTAGGTTTGTTCTTATACTTAGTGCATTGAAAGCCCCCCCCCCCCGGAGATCCGATTGGAAAACTATTTGTAACTCCGGAAAATTTTGAATTAAATGTACTCATGTTATTGTCTTGGGAAAGAGAATAATAAAGGTGGTATCCCGTTGCCTTCCTTTATGCCAAAAACCTTGGCTTGTATATCGGCCGCCCAATCTGGGTCAGACGCCGTTTGCAACCGCCCAATCTGGAAGCAGACGTTGCTGTTGTGCTAGTTTCTGTTCACCCCGGGTATTTTATTTCCCCGGTACCCCCTATATCTAAGGAGCGTGCCCCAATCCACACGTGGGGAGATGCCCGATAGAAGATCTAGCAACACCCACGGATTTTACCAACAACAAATTAAAAGATTTTAATCGGTTATTTTTATTTTTGTTCTAAAATTGAATTTCATCAAAAAAAATCAAAAATTGCATTTTTAGAGATTGTAATTCATTTTTTAAACGATTTTATCCATAATTCGAACGTGCATTTTCTCAAACACTCCAAATTAGTATTTTTACAGGCTTGAGTCATTTTCACCGATTTTGACCGAAAATCTTAACCTGCTTTGTCCTATATTGATAGAACCGTATAAACGAAGTCAGTCACTGAGACTATGACTAAATCACCTGAGTTCGATGACTCAAAAATCACCAAATTTCCATTTTGTGGCCTCAAAATAAGCAAACATTTAACTTATTTTGGCTCAAAATTAATTTTACCAAAAACGACAAATTATAAGAATTGAATCCGTTTTGTTTGTTTTTATTCTAAAAGTGAATTTTTCTAAAAAATCAATGATTTGCATTTATTCATAATTTGAACTTAAATATGTCGAAATACTCAAAATTTTCATTTTTACACGCTTTGAGTAATTTTTTACCGATTTTGGCCCTAATTCTAACCTGTTTTCCTCGAAAAAGGAAGAAACTCTGATATTGACTGAAGGGTGTAAATAAAGTCGGTCACTGAGACGAACCGAGTCACCTAACAATCTAAAGTGTTTTCCGGGCTTTCACTTATTTTTGTCAAAAAATTAATTTTATCAACAACAAATTGAAAGATTTTAATCGGTTATATTTACTTTTGTCCTAATATTGAATTTCGTCGAAAAAAAATAAAAATTAGCATTTTTAGAGTTTGTAAGTCATTTTTTAAATAATTTTATCCCTAATTCGAACTTGAATTTCACTGAGTCAGTCACTAAGACTGTGTCTAAATCCTTTTTGTTCGGTCACTCAAAAAACACCAAATTTCCATTTTGTGGCGTCGTTTTGAGTAAATTTTACTTATTTTTATTCAAAATTAATTTTATCAAATGGCAAGTAGAAGATTTTAGTCAGTTTTGTTTGATTTTGTCCTAAAGGTAAATTTCTCTAAAAAATCAAGATTTGCATTTTTGATAATATAGGTCATTTTTAAGAGATTTTATTCATAATTTGAACTTAAATTTATCCAAACACTCCAAGTTTGAATTTTTACACGCCTTGTGCACTAATTCTAACTTGATTTCCTCGAAAAAGGAAGAAACTCTGATATTGACTGAAGGGTGTAAATAAAGTCGGTCACTGAGACGAACCGAGTCACCTAACAATCTAAAGTGTTTTCCGGGCTTTGAAGCCGTGGACCAATGTAATTTCTGCCTGACGTTTCGTCTACAGCTGCGGCAGACATTATCAAAGGGGATGAGGCAATGGGCGAAGTGACCTCCCGTGCTTCCCGACGTTGACTGATTCGACGAGTATTTATTCCCCCTCCGCGCCGTCGCACTGGAGTGGAGGGGCTGGAGTGGGTGTAGTGGTGGCGCAGTTTTTCGGTGCACTTGAATTATATTGTAGAACTCGCTTTTACCAGGCCGCTGACCAGGTGTTCTTAATTTTTTAACATGTTGGTAATACCTTACGAGACAAGTCACTTTCTAAGAGCGGCCAACGTTTCTACCTAATGTGGTCTTCCTCAGGGCTTTTTTGGACTGTACGTCCGAGCACGTAAAAAGGTGCTCAGACCGATTGAAACAAAATATGTTTTGTTTGGCTCTAATTCTAACCTTGAGAGTTTTTTTATAAAATTGAAACATTACATCTTCAAGTAACGTATTTATATAATTTAAAATTTGCTTCAAAATTGCATTTTTAAATGTTTTGAGTAATTTTTAACCAATTTTAGTCCTAATTTAAAAACTTCAATTTCTCTTAGCGCCAGATTATCATTTTTCGCAACTCTAAGTTAATTTTATCCAATTTCGGGCTTAACTCTATCATGGTTTTCTCGAAAAAGACACAAATTGGTCTTAACACAATCATGTAAACGAAGCCAGTGACTGATATTTTAACTGAGTCACCTGAGACTGTTTTCTCGGAAAAACTAAATTTCACTTATTTTTGTCAAAAAATTAATTTTATCAACAACAAGTTGATTTTAATCGGTTATGTTTGTTTTTGTCCTAATATTAAATTTCGTCGAAAAAGAATAAAAATTTGCATTTTTAGGGATTGTAAGTCATTTTTTAAATAATTTTATCCCTAATTCGAACTTGAATTTCACTGAGTCAGTCACTAAGACTGTGACTAAATCCCCTTTGTTCGGTCACTGAAAAAACACCAAATTTCCATTTGGTAGCGTCGTTTTAAGTAAATTTTTACTTATTTTCATTCAAAATTAATTTTATCAAAAAACGGCAAATTAGAACATTTTAGTCAGTTTTGTTTGATTTTGTCCTAAAGTTAAATTTCTCTAAAACATCAAGATATGCATTTTTGATAATATAGGTCATTTTTAACAGACTATTCATAATTTGAACTTAAATTTGTCCAAATAATCCAAATTTGAATCTTTACACGCCTTGAGTCATTTTGTTACCGATTTTGTCCCTAATTCTAACCTGATTTCCTCGAAAAAGGAAGAAACTCTGATATTGACGGAAGGGTGTAAATAAAGTCGGTCACTGAGACGAACCGAGTCACCTTACAATCTAAAGTGTTTTCCGGGCTTTGAAGCCGTGGTCCAATGTAATTTCTGCCTGACGTTTCGTCTACAGCTGCGGCAGACATTATCAAAGGCGATGAGGCAATGGGTGAAGTGATCTCCCGTGCTTCCCGACGTTGACTGATTCGACGGGTATTTATTCCCCCTCCGCGCCGTCGCACTGGAGTGGAGGGGCTGGGGTGGGGGTAGTTGTGGCGCAGGGTTTCGGTGCACTTGAATTATATTGTAGAACTCGCTTTTACCAGGCCGTTGACCAGGTGTTCTTCATTTTTTAACATGTTGGTAATACCATACAAGACAAGTCACTTTCTAGGAGCGACCAACGTTTCTACCTAATTTGTGATCTTCCTCAGGGCTTTTTTGCACTGTACGTCCGAGCACGTAAAAAGGTGCTCAGACCGATTGAAACAAAATATGTTTTGTTTGGCTCTAATTCTAACCTTGAGAGTTTTTTGCAAAATTGAAACATTGCATCTTCAAGTGACGAATTTATATAATTTAAATATTGCTTAAAAATTGTATTTTTAAATGTTTTGAGTCATTTTTAACCAATTTTAGCCCTAATTTAAAAACTTAAATTTCTCTTAGCGCCAGATAAGCATTTTTCGCAACTTTAAGTAAATTTTAACCAATTTTGGGCTCAATTCTATCATTGTTTTCTCGAAAGAGGCACAAATTGGTCTTAACCCAACCTTGTAAACGAAGCCAGTTACTGATATTTTAACTGAATCACCTGAGATTGTTTTCTCGGAAAAAACTAAATTTCACTTATTTTTATCAAAAAATTAATTTTATCAACAACAAATTGAAAGATTTTAATCGGTTATGTTTGTTTTTGTCCTAATACTGAATTTAGTCGAAAAAAAAATCAAAATTTTCATTTTTAGAGATTGTAAGTCATTTTTTAAATAATTTTATCCCTAATTCGAACTTGAATTTCACTGAGTCAGTCATTAAGACTGTGACTAAATCCCCTTTGTTCGGTCACTCAAAAAACACCAAATTTCCATTTTGTGGTGTCGTTTTGAGTAAATTTTTACTTATGTTCATTCGAAATTAATTTTATCAAAAAACGGGAAAGTAGGAGATTTTAGTCAGTTTTGTTTGATTTTGTCCTAAAGGTAAATTTCTCTAAAAAATCAAGATATGCATTTTTGATAATATAGGTCATTTTTAACAGATTTTATTCATAATTTGAACTTAAATTTGTCCAAAAAATCCAAATTTGAATCTTTACACGCCTTGAGTCATTTTGTTACCGATTTTGTCCCTAATTCTAACCTGATTTCCTCGAAAAAGGAAGAAACTCTGATATTGACTGAAGGGTGTGAATAAAGTCGGTCACTGAGACGAACCGAGTCACCTAATAATATAAAGTGTTTTCCGGGCTTTGAAGCCGTGGTCCAATGTAATTTCTGCCTGACGTTTCGTCTAGAGCTGCGGCAGACATTATCAAAAGAGATGAGGCAATGGGCGAAGTGATCTCCCGTGCTTCCCGACGTTGACTGATTCGACGGGTATTTATTCCCCTTCCGCGCCGTCGCACTGGAGTGGGGGTAGTGGTGGCGCAGGGTTTCGGTGCACTTGAATTATATTGTAGAACTCGCTTTTACCAGGTCGTTGACCAGGTTTTCTTCATTTTTTAACATGTTGGTAATACCATACAAGACAAGTCTTTTGTGGTCTTCCTCAGGGCTTTTTTGAACTGTACGTCCGAGCACGTAAAAAGGTGCTCAGACATACAACCGATTGAAACAAAAGATGTTTTGTTTGGCTCTAATTCTAAACTTGAGAGTTTTCTTAAAAAATTGAAAAAATGCATCTTCAAGTAACGTATTTAAATAATTTAAAATTTGCTGCAAATTTGCATTTTTAAAAGTTTTCAGTAATGTTTAACTAATTTTAGCCCTAATTTAAAAACTTGAATTTCTCTTAACGCCAGATTTGCATTTTTAGCAACTTTAAGTCAATTTTAACCAATTTCTGGCTCAGTTCTAATCTCGTTTTCTCGAAAAAGAAACAAATTGGTCTTAACAGAACCTTGTAAACGAAGCCAGTTACTGATATTTCAACTGAGTCACCTGAGATTGTTTTGTCGGAAAAAACTAAATTTCACTTATTTTTGTCAGAAAACTAATTTTATTAACAACAAATTGAAAGATTTTAATCGGTTATGTTTGTTTCTGTCCTAATATTGAATTTCGTCGAAAAAGAATAAAAATTTGCATTTTTAGAGATTGTAAGTAATTTTTTAAATAATTTTATCCCTAATTCGAACTTGAATTTCACTGAGTCAGTCACTAAGACTGTGACTAAATCCCCTTTGTTCGGTCACTGAAAAAACACCAAATTTCCATTTTGTGGGGTCGTTTTAAGTAAATGTTTACTTATTTTCATTCAAAATTAATTTTATCAAAAAACGGCAAATTAGAAGATTTTAGTCAGTTTTGTTTGATTTTGTCCTAAAGGTAAATTTCTCTAAAAAATCAAGATTTGCATTTTTGACAATATAGGTCATTTTTAACAGATTTTATTCATATTTGAACTTAAATTTGTCCAAACACTCCAAATTTGAATCTTTACACGCCTTGAGTCATTTTTTACCGATTTTGTCCCTAATTCTAACCTGATTCAGTCATTGATATTGTGACTGAGTCATTGAAGTTGCTTTTCTCGAAGAAAAAAAAACAAAATATCCATTTTGAGGCGTTTTAAGTCAAATTTCAATTATTTTTGTCAAAAAAATAATTTTACCAACAACAGATTAAAAGATTTTAATCGGTTATGTTTGTTTTTGTTATAAAATGAAATTGTAACAAAACAATCAAAATTTGGATTTTAGAGAATGTAAGTAATTTTTTAAATGATTTTAGTCATAATTCGAAATTGAATTTGCCCATACACTCCAAATTAGTATTTTTACAGACTTGAGTCATTTTCACCGATTTTGGCCGAAATCTTAACCTGCTTTGTCCTATCTTGATAGAACCGTGTAAACGAAGTCAGTCACTGAGGCTGTGACTACATCTCCTGAGTTCGGTGACTCAAAAAACACCAAATTTCCATTTTGTGACGTCGTTTTCAGTAAAATTTTACTTATTTTGGTTCAAAATAAAAAAAGTCAAATTAGAGGATATTAATCAGTTTTGTTTGATTTTGTTCTAAAAGCAATTTTTCTAAAAAAAATCAAGTTTTGCATTTCTGACAATGTACTTCATTTTTAACCGATTTTAGCTATAATTTGAACTGAAATTTGTCCAAACACTCCAAATTTTAACTTTTACATGCTTTGAGTCATTTTTTTACCGATTTTGGCCCTAATTCTAACCTGATTTCCTCGAAAAAGGAAGAAATTCTGATAATGACTGAAGGTTGTAAATAAATTCGGTCACTGAGACGGACCGAGTCAACTTTCAATCTAAAGTGTTTTCCGGGCTTTGAAGCCGTAGTCCAATGGATATTCTTCCTGACGTTTCGTTTACAGCTGCGGCAGACATTATCAAAGGCCATGAGGCAATGGGCGAAGTGATCTCCCGTGCTTCCCGACGTTGACTGATTCGACGGGTATTTATTCCCCCGCCGCGCCGTCGCACTTGAGTGGAGGGGCTGGGGTGGGGGTAGTGGTGGTGCAGGGTTTCGGTGCACTTGAATTATATTGTAGAACTCGCTTTTACCAGGCCGTTGACTAGGTGTTCTTCATTTTTTAACATGTTGGTAATACCTTACAAAACAAGTCACTTTCTAGAAGCGGACAACGTTTCTACCTCTTTTGTGGTCTTCCTCAGGGCTTTTTTGGACTGTACGTCCGAGCACGTGAAAAGGTGCTCAGATCGATTGAAACAAAATTTGTTTGGCTCTAATCGTAACCTTGATAGTTTTTTAAAAAATTGAAACATTGCATCTTCAAGTAACCTATTTATATAATTTAAAATTTGCGTCAAAATTGCATTTTTAAATGTTTTGAGTCATTTTTAACCAATTTTAGCCCTAATTTAAAAACTTAAATTTCTCTTATCGCCAGATTTGCATTTTTCACCATTTTAAGTCAATTTTAACCAATTTCGGGCTCAATTATATCGTGGTTTTCTCGAAAAAGACACAAATTGGTCTTAACACAACCATGTAAACGAAGCCAGTTATTGATATTTTAACTGAGTCACCTGAGCCTGTTTTCTCGGAAAAAACTAAATTTCACTTATTTTTTTCAAAAAATTAATTTTATCAACAACAAATTGAAAGATTTTAATCGGTTATGTTTGTTTTTGTCCTAATATTGAATTTCGTCGAAAAAACATAAAAATTTGCATTTTTAGAGATTGCAAGTCATTTTTTAAACGATTTTATCCATACTTCGAACTTGAATTTCACTGAGTCAGTCACTAAGAGTGTCACTAAATCCCCTTTGTTCGGTGACAAAAAACACCAAATTTCCATTTTGTGGCGTCGTTTTGAGTAAATTTTTACATATTTTTATTCAAAATTAATTTAATCAAAAACGGCAAATTAGAAGATTTCAGTCAGTTTTGTTTGATTTTGTCCTAAAGGTAAACTTCTCTAAAAAGTCAAGATTTGAATTTTTGACAATGTAGGTCATTTTGAACCGATTTTAGCCATAATTGAACTAAAATTTTTGCAATCACTCCAAATTTGAATCTTTACACGCTTGGAGTCATTTTTTTACCGATTTTTGCCCTAATTTTAACCTGAATTTCTCGAATAGGGAAGAAACTGATATTGACCGAAGGGTGTAAATAAAGTCGGTCACTGAGACTGACTGAGTCACCGTACAATCGTAAGTAGTTTCCGGGCTTTGAAGCCGTGGTTCAAAGTAATTTCTGCCTGAAGTTTCGTCTACAGCTGCGGCAGACCTTATCAAAGGCGATGAGGCAATGGGCGAAGTGATCTCCCGTGCTTCCCGATGTTGACTGATTCGACTATGGGGAGCTCCGTGGTATTCATTCCCCAGCCGCACCGTCGCGCTGCAGAGGAGGGATTGTAGTAGAACTCGCTTCCAGTCTGCTTTAAAAACGTAATTTCCTCCTTCCTGTTGAAATTGTTGCCGTGTTTAAAGATCTCAATCTCCTCTCTCGTTATCCACCTCGTTGAAGAAGATGTCGTGATCTTCAGAGAGAGCGTGTTCTGTTACTGCTGACTTTTGTGTTTGTCCCATCCTGCAACTCTTTTCCGATCCATAATCCTCGTGTTGACACTGCGTTTTGTTGTGTCAATGTGTACCGAGACACAGCTGCATGGAACGCGGTAAATTCCGGGTTCCGATAGGGAATCTCTCCGGTCTTTGGCCGATTTCAAGCTCTGTTGTATTGTTTGATTTGGTCTAAAGACCGTTTTAACACTGTGCTTTGCCGATAGCCTGTCGATCCTGTCCCCTACTTTGTAGATGCAGTCGCTTTTCTTAATCGTCTCCCATTGTTCCTTCCTGGCGCTCTACATTCTTTGGACGGACGGCCTTATCGCTTCTTCTCATTTAGGAAAAACCATGCCGGTAGGAGTTTTACTCAGTTCTCTTTAAATATTTGGTTTTTAATAAAATATGGTTATATAAGACTGTGAAGGCTCTCACGACCGTCAAAATACAATCTAAAGTGCTTTCTGGACTTTGAAGCCCTGGTTTAATGGAATTTCTTCATGACGTTTCGTCTACAGCTGCGGCAGACGTTATTAAAGGCGATGAGACAATGAGGAAGTGACCTCCCATGATTCCAGACGTTGACTGATTCGACTGTGGTGAGCTCCGTGGTATTTATTCGCCGAAGTCACGCTGCAGTGGAGGAACTGGGGTGGAGGCAGTGGTAGCGCATGATTTCGGTGCACTTAATATATATTGTATAACTCGCTTTTACCAGGCCGTTTACCACGTGTTGTCCATTTTTTAACATGATGTTAACACCTTACAAGACAAGTCGCTTTCTGGAAATGGTCAACGTTTCTATTTCTTTTGCGATCTTCCTCAGGGCTTTTTAGACTGTATGTCCGAGCACGTAAAAACGTGCGCAGACATACAGTCAAATGAAACAAAACATGTTTTGTTTCGCTCTAATTCTAAACTTGAGAGTTTTTAACAAACTGAATCATTGCATCTTCAAGTAGCGTTTTTAAATAATTTAAGATTTGCTACAAATTTGAAATTTTTTAATTTTTCAGTCATTTTTACCGTTTTAGCCCTGATTTAAAAACTTAAATTTCTGTTAACATATTACGCTTTGCGTGCAAAACAGTTTTGTTTGGGTGGCCCGTGCGTTTGTTACTTGGCTTTTATGTGCACCATCTGGATTTTATCAACAATTTTGGTTTTATTTACCTCAATGGCGGTCTGTATATGCTTTGGCGACGTTCTTAACTGACTGAAAAAGCCCTGAGGAAGGCCTAAAAATAAAGGTCGAAACGTTGGCGATTTCGAGAAAGTGAAGTGGTTTGTCCTACACCTGCGATCCATCACCTTTCTACTTTCTTAACGCCAGATTTGCATTTTTAGCAATTTTAAGTCAATTTTAACCGATTTTGGGCTCAGTTCTATTCTGTTTTTTTCGAAACAGAAACAAATTGGTCTGAACACAACTTTGTAAACGAAGCCAGGCACTGATATTTTAACTGAGTCGCCTGAGATTGTTTTCTCGAAAAAAACTAAATTTTCTCTTAAAAAATTATTTAATAAATATTTTCTTTTAAAAAAGAAAGGATGGAATAGCGTATCATAAAAAAAATAAAAATTGGCATTTTTAGAGACTGTATGAAGAGAGAAGTAGAAGAAGAGAAGAGAAGTAGAGAAGAAGAGGAGATTGTAGAGATGAAAATAGGTATTGAGTGTTCATAAAAAAAAACTTGTATACAGCCATGGAATTAAAACTCTTGCCTCTATTTTTATAAAGTCATCTCAGTCCTACTGTTCCATTTCCATGAGTTACTTGAGGCTTTTGTATACCTGCCTGACGAAACACTAATTTAAGCTCAAATACTTTAACTCGTTAAAGATATAAAAAAAAGAAAATCAATTATTGAAAAAACCTAAAAAGTCAAGTTGTTTGGAAGATCAGATGAAATGCAATCTTGATTATAAACAACAAGATTAATAGAAAACAGCTCCTAGCACTAAAGGGAGAAAAGTTGGGAAGAACTGAAGTGACAAAAGAATAAGAAATGCAGCCTAAAGAATACATCAAGTGTCTACAAGTTGGAATTAATAAATGGCTTCTACTTAACCAATTAAAAAAGAGGGTAAAATTAAAATAAAAAAGTATAACTAGACAGAAACTAAACAGAAATAGAACAAGGAATTATCGAGGACCACAAAGTTTTCGAAAACATTTCTTTATGTGACTCAAAAATGTTGAATAAAATTAGCAAATATAACAAAAACGTGGACTTACTTTCCGCAGTGGCGTTTCGCATATCAGCAAAATCTTCGTCTTTGACGTATCCAGGAATAGTAGCCATGCAGGTGAGTCGAAGCTTGCCGTCCTCCCCGCCGTGCAGCTGGGACACTTCAATGGAAATCTGCTTAATGGAAGAGGCTTTGTTGTCGAAAAAGCCGTGGCCGTACTGGTGACCGTTGGAGAAGGTCCTGGTCAGCCCGTCCTGCACCTACAAAAAGATGCATATCTCAACTTGGGACCAACTGACGTGTGCGCTATAAAGCCGCTCGTAAAACCGGGCATCTGGAATTCCTTGCGCTTTTCCAGGAAATAGCGAATTCTAATTTACGGTCATACGGGAGTCCTGCTCCGCGGGGCGTTCGCTCCGGAGTAATTTCGTAATTTCTCATTCCGGGCCTCTCGGTTGCATATAAAACCATCCTTTTGGTGAATAATTAAAATTTCGCAGCACGTACGTTCTCATGGACCCGTCAACTGCAATTGCTTATTTGGGTTCAAAATTCATTCCGGGGGCGAGCGCTAATTATTTTTCACCCGTAAATTCATAAAAGCGGTTATACGGATTATTATTGTAAAGGCGTTTACACGTCAATGTCAGTTTCGTTTTAAATTGGTTTTCGGGTCGACGGAAAGAAGGGAAAAATAGTTAATAATAAAACAAAAGTCAGCAGGGGGCAAATGTTTGATCGGGCAGATTTTTTTTATCAGGGTAAACGTAAATTATTCACCATTATATAGTCGCTTTCAGGAAGATATTCGTCTAGCTAGCCATGGAAATATCGGTTTTGTAGTGGCAGCCCTTCTTCCAAACATTTTTCAACTGAAATTTGGGGAAATTCTTATTTTCTATTGGTATCAATCATATTATTTCAAAATTTAAGAAATGGCATGACCCATTCTTTCTATCCTTGCCTTCTGCATGTATTTTGAGAAAGAGAGCGCAATATTACATCCGTCAATTCCTTGGATGCAATATGCATCTTTGTAAATATTGTGAATTTAATTATCATATTTCTTTTTTTCTTATTCCAATTTTTGTGAGTAATTTTCAAATAACTATACTGCATATTATCATCAAACAGTCCTTTATATGACTACTTTTATACTCAACAACTTATATAGTGAAATAAACCTACGATCTACCACGGATTTGATCCCTTACAGAATGAAGCTATTTTTTAACAATTTCCTTAACTCCAGTAGCAGGGCTGCAGCTGCATGCATCGACTGCTTTTTGATTTTGTATGAAGACTGTAAGCAAAGTGCTCGATGCTTGAGAAAGAAAGAAAAAAATAATTGCCCAGTTTCCAGTATTCAAGTGACATCTTCAAGGTGCTACTGAATGATTTTGTATTATCCAAATGAAGAATGATCATTTGACCATCTCAATTATCTGTGAATGTACCAAAGGAAGGATGAACTAACCTGAACAAAAAATGTATGTTTCCGCTTATAAATTAAGTGTTCTGTTAAGTCATTGTCTGGGAACCAATTTGAGGGTGACCATTGTGATCTCAGTTATACAGAGTGCTAATTATGTAAACGTTAATCTCTCCGAAGGATGCATATAACATTTGTCAAAACAGTTTAAAGCAGTGGCTCCCAAAGTGTGCACCTCGGCGCCCTGGGGCGCCACGAAAAGTAGTCAGGGGCGCCGCCGCGCCTCCCAGAGTTTCAGTTATGTTTGGCAACGCGGCCGGCTCGTTATTTTCGGGAGCGCTCTTTGACAGTAGTATATAAGTGACCGTAGACCTCTTGCTAAGTTAGTTTACTGTGAGAGGAATTGTAAGCAGTTGAATTGTTAAGATAAATAGAAGTGGTAATCGAGAGTTTTGTAGTGATACAAAGTGTTGTGATTTACGAACTGAGGAAACATAAACGTTTCAACATCGGGTCGTTTGATTTGTTCTAATTATGCGCTTTGTCTTTTCGTAAAACGTTAGTCAGTTAGTCACAAAATGGAAAGATTTTTATTAAATAAGGAAATCGATAAATCAAGACGCAGTGATCAAGCATCGACAAGTGACAAAGGAGTAAAAAGAAGGAAAATTCGCAAATACGATGATAGCTATTTAAACTTTGGTTTTCCTTCGGTAGAAGTAAATCATCAGGAAAGACCGCAGAGTTTGCTGTGTTTGAAAATTCTAGCGCTCGAAAATATGCTCCCAAGTAAGCTAAAACGACATCTCGAGACCATTCATCCTACGATGGTTGGAAAGTTGCGCGAATTTTTCACAAGAAAATTGCAAAATGTACGAAAAACAAAAGAACGTGTTCACTCAACAAGCTGCAGTACCTAGCAACGCACTGCTATCCTCTTTCAAAGTGGCATACAGGTTGGCGAAGTGCAAAAAACCTCGTACCATCGCAGAAGAACTTATTTTACCAGCTGCTGTTGACATGGTTAATATTATGATAGGAGAATCAGCAGGAAAACTAATTTCAAAGGTACCTTTATCTAATAACACTATTAGTCGAAGAATCCATAATATAGCTGAGGATCTCAATGACCAATTGATAGAGAAAATGAAAGGCAAGGAGTTTGGTCTGCAACTTGATGAGGCTACTGACATTAATAAAGATGCACACCTTATTTGTTACGTACGCTTCCTGGATGATAATATTATCGTTGAAGACCTTCTTTTCTGCAAAAGCATCAATGTAAGCGGAAAGGCTCAAGACTTGTTTCAAATTCTTGACATGTTTATAACAGAAAATAATTTAGATTTGGGAGAAGTGTATTGGACTTTGTACTGATGTGCTCGATCAATGTCTGGCCGTTACGGTGGATTGCAAGCGCTTATTCGCAGTAAAGCGCCGTATGCTATGTGGACCCATTGCATTATTCATAGAGAAGCCCTTGCATCGAAGTCGATGATCAGTGAATTGAGTTTGGTTATAGAACGTACCATAGACGTAGTCAACTATATAAAAACTAGGCCGCTAAAAACCAGACTATTCAAAATTGTTTGTAAGGACATGGGAGCCGAACACACAGCACTGCTGTATTATTCCAGCGCACGATGGCTTTCCCGTGGAAACGTTTTATTCCGTACATTCGAGCTACATCAAGAAATCCACATTTTTCTGGAAGAGGAAGGTCATGCAAGCTTCAGATACTTTAAGGATCCCGACTTTTTGCTAAAACTGTCATATTTGTGCGATATATTTGGCAAGCTGAATGTCTTAAATCTGTCTCTGCAAGGCAATAACATGCACAAAACATACCCATATAGAAAGGAAAGCTCAAATGGAAGGCTTGATGAACTGTTTTAAGTTTGCCTTCCTATTGTGTGAGAGCGCCACTAGTACTCCATTTTCAAAGGTTACAGTTTTCTTCAAAAAATACCAAAAAACTGGGTTAAGTTGAAGGTGACAATGACGGGACACTTAAAATTCACGTCTTTCTCAACTTGCCAGTAGTCAAATTTGGGCACAAATTTCGTTTAATTTCAATGATTTCGACTTGCTACTTATTGAGTGTTATCATTTAATTCAAAAGAGTTAATTATTGCAAATATATGGTTACTTGAGGATGGTAGAAATCTTACTCCATGCGCTTTTCCTGTTTTATGTATACCCAAGGTAAGATTTGTCAAATGTATAAGGAATACGTTTGTAAAATATACATTATGGGATTTTCTCGTTTTGAATGTGTTTGCGCATACAGTATCTCATAAAAAAAATGAAAATAAGGTGATTTTTGCCAAAGTTTTCATATTCAGCCAATTATCATTCTAGTTTATATAATATCTAAAATTCTCTTATTAATATGGCATTCAAAAAAAGAAACGCCAGATTACCATGTTGAACATGATACGGAAAGCATACAATATTTGGGTAAAAAGTTAATTTTATTAAAAAATATTAGAAATTGATATTTTATACTACCTATTATAAAATTGCACATGTATGACAGAAAGTACTGTTTCCTAATGATAACATGTTATTACAGCAAAAAAAAAATACATATTTACATCAACAACATTTGCAGAGATTATCAAAGAAATTAAAACTCTGAAGAACATTGATGGTACATTTGAAAAACATGGGTTTATACATCAACAAATAAAGAGATTCTACAAAATTATGGAAATGCATCTGAAGAACCCTAAGCACACAGTCAACTTAACTCGCCTTCTTTCTCCGGCAATGCAGTCCATCAAAGAAGATTTATTCCGGATACTCAAACACTAACAGGTATAATACTCCATAAATTAGTTATTATGCATTTATTGCACAATATTAAAACATGAGAAATTTAATGATTATAATTTACTAGTGTACTAATAATTATAGTAACATATTACGTAAGTCTTATTAGTTGTTACAATAATTTTGGGAGGTGACAGAGTAGATGATTTTCTGTCCATGTAATCAAATACTACCTACTAAGGGCCAGTATTTTGAATCCCGATCACGAACTTGATTAAGTAATCATCGGTCAAATGTTACAGTCAAAATAACATAAGTCATAGATAATCAGTGTTCAAATATAGTAATCTAAATTCAAACTACCGGCCCTACGTGTAACAATATTTGTGAAAAAATCCACATTTGAATTTATCTCTTTTCTTTGTTTTGAAATGCTGTCTTGTATACACAAAACTTGTGTCTTTAAACACAAGTTTAGAAAAATAGTATTGAAATACAACCTTTTTAAACTTGTGGTAAAATAACGACTTGCAAGACATACTGTATAGATACATGCCTGTATATATTTAGATACCTAAATTGTAAGAATTATCTATATTTTAGTTAATGCCACAGCACTTTTCTGTTTTTTTTTTATATAATTTAAACTGTGCAGGACTATTGATTTCAAAATCAAACACTGTTTGACAGAAGGCCTCTAAAAACACATAAAATTGTAATCTTATAACCTATTAACTTTAAGTATTAAGAAACATTGGTGCCATTATGATACGAATCATAATTGAACGAAAAATAATTAACAAAAAATAAGAATATTTCCTGACTGATTTTTTGAGGTTTCACTAATAGTACTTTTCTATGTTTTTATATTTATGCTTCTCGTTAAAAAAGTATAACTTGAAATAAGCTTATAAGTGAAAATGGGAAATGCTACATGATTTCTACCAGCTAAAACCTGTAAAAAAAATACTTATTTTTGTTTTATACGTGACAGCAGGTTTAAAAATCTATGTAAACATTTTTGATTTTTTAAGTTTAAGCAGGGATGCATAGTGCTTTTTCATTATTTATTTTGCAGTTGTACGCTTTGATTTCCAATAGGTTTTTTAATCTACATTGAATATTCAGTTACTACCCTTAAGTTTTGACCACATAAGTTTATAATATATTAGACACTTTATTTTATTAGACACGTAGTTTTTGTTAAAAATAGAATACCACATAATTTTGTTATTTTCAAGTATATTTTAGAAAATAAAATTTAATTACCACACACTAAAATATTAATAGTGACTTTATTTAAAACACTAGATATTTGTATCCCAATTTAAGTTAAGTGGATTCAGGTTATAGTATTAATTTGCTTAATCTGGTAGAGACTCGAACTCACAGCAGATAAAAGAATATCTATGTCACTTTTATCTTAATCCTGCTAACTTCAATCACAATATATAAGTACTAAATAATCCGTAAACTATTAATACTATTAATGGTAGGTAGGCTGTTAAATAATAATTGTTTAAGTTTATTCACACAAAAACGTCTTCCTATAAATACAATACCATAATCTATTAGATAGATCAGCATGTTGTTTCAGGAAGAAGAAATGTGCTTCAATATCTTATTCTATATATTTTTTAAGCAAAAATGTTCCTATAAACTTCGGATATAATTAGAGTATATCCTACATAAAGCCTCTGCCGATAGAAAAGTATAAATGAACATTTTTGCTTAGAATGAAATGTAGAATAACATACTGCATCACATGCATCTTCTTCTGAAACACCCTGTATAATGTGGTGCCTTCCAAAAAGCGGAATTAAAAATGGTGAATGCGCCAGGATTCCTAAAACTATGCCTTCCTATTAACAGATGGCGCTGAAAGATATCGCCAAGGTGTAACATTTCACTTTCCGTTCTATATGGGTATGTTTTGTGATAACATGCATATCTTGAAACTATCAGAGAAAATTACAGCAATTAGAAAAAAATTGCAGTTGTGGACGAGAAAAATTAATGAAGATGGCGGTCAAGATTGTTTTCCAAAATTGCATAAATTCTCAGCCTCTAATGAACTCGTTATCTCTCCAGAATTGCTGTCCATTTTCGGGGAACATCTTTTCAAACTCACGGAATGGTTCGCAAAATACTTTACGGAAGAAAATGTCGAAAAATTTGCGTGGATCCGAGATCCTTTCCATGCACAATGTCCACCAGAATTCACTTCACTCGAAGAAAAGAGTCTTATTGATCTCTCTTGCGACAGCCTTAAAATAAGATTCGCTTCTTCCGATCTGGTGGAGTTTTGGGTTACCGTTAAAAATGAATATCCAACTCTAAGTTTAAGAGCATTGAGGATTTTAATCCTCTTTGCAACATCCTATTTGTGCGAAGCCGAATTTTCAGCTGTAGCTGTAACAAAGAGCAAATATCGTTCAAAGATCAACGTGGAGCAAGAAATGAGAGTGGCAGTGTCAAGCCTTATTCCTCGCTTTGAAAAAATGTGTGGAAATCACCAAGCTCACCCATCACATTGATTTTTTTTTCTTTAATGATAAGGTATTTTTGTGTGTTAGTTCAATAATAAACCTATATGAGCGTTAGATTGGAGTTGTTTTCATTTATGTCTTTTGTACTACACTTTCTAGGATACGACTGTATACATACATATCGCAAGGGAGGGCGCCCTGACAAAATACTAAACCTATAAGTGCGCCGCAAACTGAAAAAGTTTGGGAACCCCTGGTTTAAAGAGCTGGTAGTCACCAATTTGTCGATCAACCCATCTGCATACTAGTTTCAGGGTCTACTCCTCATCAGTACAGCTTTGGCTTCTTAACAAATTGGAGACCATGTGTTTGCGGCTTGAAGCCAAAAACAACATCTCACCATTTTTTAATCTCTCACCATTTAATTAATTAGATATATTCATTTTTTGCTATTGTGATAGCTAAGGACTGGACCTCAAAAGGGGCCTCTTGAAGTTTACAATCCTGGGTTCTAATATTTAAATCACCATACATTTTAAGTGTTGTGTGTATAATGTATTACTACAAAGACCCTTAATGTGCCTTTGAAGTAGATCTTCCATTCTTAGAAAAAAGCCAGCGGCATGTGTATGGAATTATTTTCTTCTGCAAATATAATTTTTAATTATACTTGAGATTTTAACAGAAACCAAGCAGAAACCTTTTATTTTATGTCATATCATGGTTCTTTCTCATAACTCATTTCATTAAAAATTCCAAAACAATACACGAGTGTGTATAGGTTGGTCGTGAAGTTTTCATAGAATAGGATAGAACAATGAAAGTAGCTGGTACTTTATTACTCCAGCATTCTTGTCTCCTGATAATTCACAGCCGAATTAATGAGTTTTTCCATTAAACACACTATACTTGTTTTGATTTGTATCTAAAATAAAAAAGGTCTTGCAACTTCAACAGCATTTTTATTCCAGGTACAGTAAGTTAGTTGCAAAGGGGGTTCTTAATTTCAAACTAATAACTAGCCTTTACTTGTTTCGAAAAGTTACTTCAAATTCTATGCATATAAGTCAAAACATTTTCAACTGAGTTTATAATAAATGGCCCCAGCTTATATGCCATTTAGTTTTAAAGAACTGTAGCTCTCTTAGTTGAAAAGTTGTTCCATTCCACCAAGGAACCATTCCAGAATGATCTATCATTCTTGACAACTCACTAATATGATAGTGAAATAAACAATGTGCTTGTCCAGAGTGATTCGGCAAACGTCAAATGGTTCCTCATTTCAATTTGAAATGTTTGCTAGTGAGTTGGCCAAAATGATTTTTTTAAAGGTTCTGCAATGGTTCTCTAGCATTTGTTTAAAGGTGGTAGATAATGATGTATTATTAAATGAAACATCTTGGACTTTCACTGCCTTTATTGAGTTTTTTCACGACGTTTCGAGCAGTGGAATTTCTGCTCGTTTTCAAGTTCATTTAATGATTCTCTAGTTGTTCTCTATGTTGGAGCAAATCTCCTATTAAATCACTACACAAATGTCTTATTTTCTTGATATTTAGGTAGTTTAAGAAACTAAATGCTCAATTAGGCAAAACATATTTTTGTGTAAGTAATTTATAACTTAAAATCAATAATCATATATATTAACAAACAAAAATACACTTCTCTAAATACGGACACATACAACTGAAAAGGTCAACTTTTATAAGTTAACCACCAATAATGGAGCTATACCCAAATGACAACTGAAATGATATAACAGTAAATTCATCTGGAAATATTCTTTTGTTTATGATGGGGAATAATCTCGACTAATATTAACTCGATCCATAGTGATCATCGAGGAACATTATGGATGGTGTATGGATATAGGAATTATGGATGGCATATGGCATATAGGTAATCTGTATGAAAAGACTACTGGGACTTTCACCACGGATCCTAATCACACAATCCAAATCATATGGCAGTACCAGTACTTAAATTCAGTTTGGTAGAAACATAATCTTTTCTCCGGTGATGTTGCTGTATTTGGAACAATTTTTACTTGACTGCAATCTGCATTCAATTTGTTTGGAAGCTTGGAAAGTGGTAAACTATATAATATTATGTAAGACATATGCATAAGCATAGTTAAATGTATGGTCTATTCCCAGGACATTTGGACACTAAGGTAATTTCTGGGTGAGTATATTTGGTACTTTTGGAAATTTTGTTCATGGTTGATGGTCCAGTTCAGTCCTTCTCTCATCAATAACTCCTTGAATGTGGTCTTCCTGTCTCAATTTTTGTAACTCTACTCTGGCATCTTATTTTGCAGAAGTTGGAGGTTGCAGGTTGCAGATGAGTTTTCTGGATTATGCGATGAATTGTGTTAATAGTTCTGTGTGATAGTTAGTTTGCTTATTAAGCCAGTTTACTTTTTCTACATTACAAACACAGCATAACAATTCGTTCGTTAAGCTCGATTCGCACCACTCTCCGATCTAGTAATTTTTCTGGTAACTTTTCAATTGGTTTTAAAAGGTGCGTTTACAATGTCATGGGTGGCTAGATGAATATCTTCCTGAAACCGACTATATAGTTCTTTTTGAAACCTGTCTAATATCATACGTAAAGCTTTTAATTGACCATTCCAGAACAGCTGTGTTTGACAAGGATTTTGAGGGGCATACAAACAGTGTAGTCAGACATACCGAATTTTCTGTGCTTAGACGGTACGATCAATAAGAGTCGACAATTCAATGTCGTTAGTTCTTTTAGAATAATATATCGTCATTAAAGCTATTACTCGCATTTTATTAAATATATCTTATAACGATACATAAATAATATAAACTATAAAAAATAGTAAGAACGACAACACCGCCGCCAGTTTATGAATTATGAAGAACATATTTGTTTTGACGTTTTAGGAATTTTCTTCAGTACTTCAGCTACAAAACTATACATTCTGCCTTGGAGCTTTTACCTAAAAGGGACAATTTAAGAATATATTATAAATAAAATTATAAAACCTACTCAAATCTACGAAGGCGTAGAGGGGCCAACAAGATTTTTTTTTAATTTCGAGTTCAATGGCGGAATTTAGTTAAATTCCGAGTTTAAAGACAGAAAATAGTTAATTTCCCAGTTCAAAGTCGGAATTTACTTGAATTCCGAAATTCCGAGTTTAAAGTCAGAGTTTAGTTAAATTCCAAGTTTAAAATCGGAATTTAGATAAATTCCGAGTTTAAAGTCGGAATTTAGTTAATTTTCGAGTTCAAAGAGGGAGTTTAGTTAAATTCCGAGTTTAAAGTCGGAATTTAGTTAAATATGATGAGTACGACGTCATGGGGGGTGTCCTAACTTTAGAGACTTTACGAGAGGAGTTACGTGACGTTTACAAAAAGATATTTGCACCTTCCTATAAGTTACAGTGTTTTGCGGGAATATCCGCGCCAATAAAACAAATAGACTTTAAAAGTTCATTGATTTTAAAATCATTGGTGTATATTGATAGTTAATAAAGATAAAAAAATTAAATTGCAGAAATAATAAAATAAAAACCATATAATTTTTCGTAATTTTCAAGGCGTTTTATCTCAGAAACCGCTTATGATAAAGTCATAGTTTAAAAAGGCTCTGAGGGAACGTTTCTTCTAGAACTAACTACCTGGGCTATCTTTAATTAAACCTGTTTTATAAATGTGATAAGGGGCAAAAAAGTAAAGTTTGAACTCACTGCATTTGATATCTATAGTAAATCTTAACTTTTCATTGTGATGTCATTTTATAGGCTTGGTAGATATCTCGGGACATGTTCGGCGTTTTTTGTTTTTATGCCCGAAAAAGAGTTACAGGGTAGTTTCAAAAAGTTTGCAGTTTTTTATTTGTTGCTCTGTATAGCGAGCTTAATGAGATAAATATGGAGACGCTAATAATGCGTACGTTCCGCCGACGGCAGCAGCTGAGAAGTTTAGTCAGCGAACCCTGAAATTGGCCAATCAGGTGCCGATTTTCAGCGATCGCTGACTAAACTTCTAAGCTGTATAATAATACGAAAGTGGATTAGCAGGTTGGGGACGAAATAACAATTTCATTGAATTTTCAAATCGCCGACGTTTCGACTAAATATTGCGGTCTTTATCAAGGCTACAAATGTAAGCAAAAAACAATCACAGTTACCAAGACCGCAATATACGGTCGAAACGTCGGCGATTTGAAAATTTAATGAAGTTGTTATTTCATCCCCAATCTGCTAATCCACTTTCGTACTATTGCTATTGGGACGCTAAACACTTGGAATAAAATAATAATATTCATCACTTTCGATTGTTTTCTATCAGAGACCGAAAACTTTTCATCCTATCCTCGTGCATTGTGCTTTTCTCTTCGCTGATTCATAGGTCTAATCTTAAAGCTCCTGCTTCGCTTCTTGACTTCTAAGCAAACAGCAGTAGCTGCTGCACCTAATAACAGCAAAAGTCCCATCTCTTCAAAAAGATTAATTTGCAAAATTTCTGTCTCCTATCCTTCCAAGTCTTTTTTCCCAATAACAATTACACGGCGCAATGAAACGCAGCACTCGACAACAGTTTTCTTCGCAAAAACCAAAGAGGATTAATACTTTTATTGTACAGGGTATCCCATTTTCGGCACTTTTGCGGGGTATCTCCCTGATTTTTAAAGATAGAGGGTTGCGGTTTTCTCGACAGTGTGCTACTTTTTTGTGAAACTAAAGATGGCGCCAGCAGAATTTTTATAGCCCTTTTGGTTTTTGAGATACAGGGTGGAATTGAAAAGTATCGCTTTTGAGGCACCCCCCGCATCACAGTTATCTTTAAACTTATCCAAGAAGTTAAAACGCAATCTTAAATAATTTTTTCCGTAGAATCCAATGGCGTAGTCAGTTCTTTCCTAGCAACTTCAGTTTTTGAGTTACGAAGCAAATATATGTTTTTTTAAATGGAACACTCTGTATATTATTTTTCTAGTTTATTAGTCATAATGTGGGCTTTCCAAAAATATATAATTGTATGCAAATATTTTCAAAACAAAGCTCAGAATTTAAGATTTTCTTAAATTTTTATTTTTGTCCAATTCGTAAGTAGTAGGCTATGGCTAAAATATTATTAGGAACAAAATCGATGTAAGTAATAATTATTCTAATTTATAACATCTTCAAATTTAATACAAAAAATCTTTTTTAAATCTCAGTATCTCAGTTATTAGTTATTTATTACAGCATTCAACATAATTAAGTAAACAGTTTTTAAAGGTGGTTTTCAAAATGACGGCCATTTTCCTGTATGCAAAATTGGCACATTTTCGTTATTCTTCTAATCGCGTTAAAAAGAATCATAGGCCTTCTTTGCAAATTTTGGAAAGTTAAATTGATTGCCGCAAGAAGCTCCGCTCGAGACTGATACTGTGTTTTATAGACTTCATTTTGCATAAAACCCCATAAAAAAAAATCCAAAATTGAAAGATCGGGAGATCGAGGGGGCCACCTTACAGGTCCGTAGGTACCAATCCACCTTTGAGGAAAGTTATCGTCTAAAAATTCCCTTAAAAGGGCAGAGTTGTGGCTTGGGGCACCATCTTGTTGAAAAAAAACGGCATTATAAAGGGCCAAGGGAACATTTTCCATCAGTTCTGGAATAACTTCCTCAAGAATTTCTCGGTAACGATGCGCTGTCAGACCTCCCTCAATAATTCTGTAGACTATGCGTCTTCCAAAAATGAAACACGAGACTCCAACCCCAAAACGTCCTTGTTGTGCCCTCTCAAAAGTTAAATGGTGATTTTCTGTGGACCAATGTCTAGTATTATGGCGATTAAAAATTGCCGCACTTGAAAAATAACATTCATCGGACCAAATAACGAGTCTGCCAAAAGATTCATCAGTATGGATTTGTTGTAAATACCATTGGCAAAACAACATTCTGCGGTCGGCATCGCCAGGGTGTAAACGTTGAACTATGTGGAATTTATAGGGGTGATACCTATTTTTTCAAAATTCTCTGAGCATCAGAGTTGGATACACCAGTTGCTTCCTCTATATGCTTGCAAGAAGATGAAGGCTTTGCTTCTACATAACCCAATACGTTTATCTCTTTTCTCTCTCTATCTTGTTTGGAGTATGAATTAGGCCTGGGCTGGACAAATGATCCGTGCTCTACTAGATTTGATTTAATTCGGGCAAATATGTCTGGGAAAGGTTGCCTTCTCTCTGGATATCTAATAATAGCAAAAACGACCCCTAAGATGGTATCCTAACCATAGCGTGCAAAATACTTTATTTTTGGAAATATACTTCCGAAGCTTCTTGGGGATTTTCATTAGATTGTATAAAACAAACCAACATATCATACTTCTCCTAATTTTCTATTGGCGGCCATTATTGTAACAAAATTAATTTAATTAGCAGCTAAATAGTAAAATAGAAACACCAAAACAACAAGCATATTACTAATAAAAACAAAGAGTGACAAAACCACAAAGTTTTTGACATATTGCCTTTTGTTTCAAATAAGCTAGCCATCTAGCCATAGCCTACTACCAACGAATTGGACAAAAATGAAAATTTAAGAAAATCTTAAATTCTGAGCTTCGTTTTGAAAACAATTGCATACAATTATATATTTTTGGAAATCCCACATTATGACTAATAAAATAAAAAGATAATATACGGGGTGTTCCATTTAAAAAAACATATATTTGCTTCGTAACTCAAAAACTGAAGTTGCTAGGAAAGAACTAACAACGCCACTGGATTCCACGGAAAAAATTGTTTAAGAATGCGTTTTAACTTCTTCGATAAGTTTAAACATAACTGTAATACGGGGGGTGCCTCAAAAGCGATACTTTTCAATTCCACCCTGTATCTCAAAAACCAAAAGGGCTATAAAAATTCTGCTGGCGCCATCTTTAGTTTCACAAAAAAGTAGCACACTGTCGTGAAAACCGCAACCCTCTATCTTTAAAAATAAGGGAGATACCCCTCAAAAGTGCCGAAAATGGGATACCCTGTACACTCTTTCACAAAAACCGGCAAATGCAAATTAGAAAAATTTTTAGTTACCAGAAATCACAAAATAAAATTCCTTGAAATTCATTTTATTTATATTCGACAGACGACATCCTGCACATTGTTATTTTATTGGTGACATTTCAGACAGACATGCGCTTGCGCTCTTACGTTTCCAAATAAGAAATAAGATAAGAAGTTAAAAGTTAGTTAATTTCTTATTTTATTTTATTCATACCGTATTTGGTGGATGAACGCTAATAGGGTTATACATGAAACTAATTCTTATTTCTAATTTTATTTTATTTTATTTGATGTATAAACCCCTCCTTAAGTGAAAATGAATTTGAAGATATTGTGCGGTAAGATTCATAAGTTTTTGAGCAATATACAATATGAAGAGTAATAATATTAAACAGGTTGCGCCGGCGAGGTCTTTGTTGAAACAACATTGATGACATAGTAAGAACATCCAAGTCGACGATTCAACGAAGTCACTTCAAAGAAGTCAAAATTACAGTGTTCCTACTTATAAAATGCGTGGGCGTTGCGGTTGCGCAAAAGCTACGACCCGTTGAGAAGATCGGCTAATTAATTTATCTATCAGAAGGGAAAGGACTCTAAATGTCAGCAAAATAAAAGGATGAGGGCAAGCAATAACCGGAAACAACCTGCCGTTAGAAACAGTTTGAATGATCGAGGACTACATGCTAGAAGACGTGCCGCGTGCCCAATGCTTCAACGTATCCATCGAGTTCCTCGAAGGCGTTGGGCAGAAGAACATCTGCACTAGGGAATGGCAGAGTGGAATAGCATGTTTACAGATGAATGTAAATTTTCGTTGTATGCATAAGGATGGACGTGTTTTAGCGTGGAGAGGGCGGAACGAACGAAACTTGGAAGGAAATATGGAAGCCAGAGTGCCATTTGGGGGTGGAAAGCGTAATGGGACATGGAAAGAATGACTTAGTGGTTTTAATTGGGCAAGCTATGAACGTAGTTAGATATCGAGATTTGTGTATGAATGAAATTGTTATTCCCTTCGGTCAGAACTTTGGAGATGGTTTTATTTTAGTTGACAATAATGCATGTCCACACCTGGCTCGAATTGTTAATGAAGTTCTGAGAGAGAAGGGCATCGAGCGCATGAATTGGTATGCTAGGTATGAATGTTATAAAGTAAGTGATGAGCAGAATGAAACTAAAGCTGAAAGAAAAAAAACAAGAATTTCAAAACTTGGCTGAATTGGCAGTGACAGGGAAGAATGGGAAGCCATTCCTCAGGAGTTTATAAGAAATTTGGTGGGAGGAATGAAGTACATAAATTTGTAGATTTAGTTTACCTTATTAAATTTATTAATTGCACTATTTCAACACACGTATCATTTATTCGAGACCAAAAAACAAAAATCCCCAAAACCGTTCCGATATTTATCAAACTTATTAAATGACACCTCACTTAAGATAGTAGTGCACTTCTGAAGTTTCAGCAACTGAGCTGGGAAATCATTAATAGTGATGATGTCACAGAAGTAATATTAAAGTTTTGCGAACATCCGAATCTACGAAGGCGTAGAAGGGCCAACACAATTTTTTTTCTTAAATTCCGAGTTCAAAGTCGGAATTTAGTTAAATTCCGAGTTTAAAGTCGGAATTTAGTTAAATTCCGAGTTTAAAGTCGGAATTTAGTTAAATTCCGAGTTTAAAGTCGGAATTTAGTTAAATTCCGAGTTCAAAGTCGGAATTTAGTTAAATTCCGAGTTTAAAGTCGGAATTTAGTTAAATTCCGAGTTTAAAGTCGGAATTTAGTTAAATTCCGAGTTTAAAGTCGGAATTTAGTTACATATGATTCACAAATCAGTGGCGTAGACGCAAGAACGGCAAAAAAATGTTTAAAAGACGGATCAATATTTTGTTAACTACGACTTCATGGTGGGTGTCCTAACTTTAAGACTCCTCTAGTGATTACATTTAAGAGTTGTGATCGATATCTCGGGACGTTTTTTGCGGTTTTTTGTTTTTTTTTTGTCGACAAGAAGAGTTACGGGACGTTTACAAAAAGTTTTGCACCTTTCTATAAATTACAGTGTTTTGCGGGAATACCCGCGCCAATAAAACTAATAGACTTTAAAAGTTCATTGAATTTGAAAATCGTTGGCGAATATTGATAGTTAATAATGACAAACAAATAAAAGTGTAGAGATAATAAAATAAAAAAGTAAACTGCTAACAAAAAAGATCGATACGACCTAATTTTTGGCAATTTTCAAGGCGTTTTATCTCAGAAATCATTTACGATAAATTCATAGTTTAAAAAGGCTCTGAAAGAACTTTTCTTCTAGAACTAACTATCTGAACCAATCTTTAACTAAACCAGTTTTATCATTGTGATACGGCGCAAAAATGTAAAATTTGAACTGATTGCATTATTTGATATCTACGGTAAATCTTAACTTTTCAACTTTGTCATGTCATTTTATAGGCTTGGTAGATATCTCGGGACATGTTCGGCGGTTTTTGTTTTTTTGCTCGAGATAAAGTTACAGGGTATTTTCAAAAAGTTTGAAGTATTTTTATTTTTTGCTCGGTATAGCAGTGTAGGTCACCCGATTTTAATGATATAAACTAAATTTAAAAGCTCATTAAGTACAAAATTAGTGACGTAGAACTCTAGTTCGTAAAGATTGCTTCGGATGTTTTCGCAAAACTTTAATATTACTTCTGTGACATCATCACTGTTAATGATTTCCCAGCTCCTTTGCTGTAACTTCAAAAATGTACTATTAACTTAAGTGAAGTGTTATTTAATAGGTTTGCTAAATATCGGAACGGTTTTGGGGATGTTTGTTTTGTGGTCTCAAATAAGATACGAGTGCAATTCAAAAATTTAATGAGGTAAACTAAATCTACGAATTTATGTACTTAATAATGTGTGGGCCCACCGAAAACTCGCATTACCTCAGCCGCCCTTCTTGGCATGGTCTCCACCAAATTTCTGATAAACTCCTGGGGAATGGCTTCCCATTCCTCCCTAAGTGCCACTACGAATTCATCCAAGTTTTGCAATTCTTGCTCTCTTTCTTTAGTTTTAGTTTCATTCTGCTCATCACTTTATAACATTCATATCGGGCGACCTAGCAGGCCAACTCATGCCCTCGATGCTATTCTCTCTCAGAACTTCATTAACAATTTGAGCCCGGTGTGACCATGCATTATCGTCAACTAAGATAAACCATCTCCAAAGTTCTGAGCGAAGGGAATAACAATTTCATTCATACACAAATATCGATATCTAACTGCGTTCAGGTTAGTTCAGGTTAAAATTAAAACCAATCAAAACCACTAAGTCAGTCTTTCCATTTCCCATTACGCCTCCCCATACGCTGACATTTTCACCCCCAAATGGCACTCTGGGTTCTATATCTTCTTGCAGGTTTCGTTCATTCTGGCCTCTCAACACTAAAATACGTCCATTTGATGCATACAACAAAAATCTACATTCATTTGTAAAAATGCAATTATTCCCCCACTCTCCATTCCCCAGTGCAAATGTTCTTCTACCCAACGCCATTCAAATGGAGTGAGTTCAACTTTAAAGCTTTATACCGTATTACATTGATAAAACTGGTTTAATTAAAGATTGCCCAAGGTAGTTAGTTCTAGAAGAAACGTTCCTTCAGAGCTTTTTTAAACTATGAATTTATCATAAGTGGTTTCTGAGATAAAACGCTTTCAAAATTACGAAAAATTATGTCGTATCGACTTTTATGTGCAGTTTTTTTTTTATTTTATTATCTCTACAATTTTATTTTTTTTTCATTATTAACTATCAATATACGCCAATGATTTTAAAATCAATTAACTTTTAAAGCCTATGTGTTTTATTGGCGCGGGTATTCCCGCAAAAAACGTTCCGAGATATCGATCATAGCTCTTAAAAGTAATCACAATAGGAGTCTTAAAAAGGACGTCGTAGTTAACAAAATATTGATCCATTTCACAAAGAATATTTTGTCGTTCTTGTACAACATGGAATAGAAATGTTTTATTAACCTAACCTTACGTCTACGCCACTGATTTGTCAATCATATACTCAGAATTTGACTAAATTCCGACTTTAAACTCGGAATTTAACTAAATTCCGACTTTGAACTCGGAATTTAACTAAATTCCGACTTTAAACTCGGAATTTAGCTAAATTCCGACTTTAAACTCGGAATTTAACTAAATTCCGACTTTGAACTCGGAATTTAACTAAATTCCGACTTTAAACTCGGAATTTAACTAAATTCCGACTTTGAACTCGGAATTTAACTAAATTCCGACTTTAAACTCGGAATTTAACTAAATTCCGACTTTAAACTCGGAATTTAACTAAATTCCGACTTTAAACTCGGAATTTAAGAAAAAAAATCTTGTTGGCCCTTCTACGCCTTCGTACGAATCAATCTTTATGAACAAGAGTTCTACGCCACCGATTTTGTACTTAATGACCTTTTAAATTCAGTTTATATCATTAAAATCAGGTCACTCGCTATACAAAACAACAAATAAAAAACTGCAAACTTTCTGGAAATACCTTGTAACATTTTTTCGGATATAAAAACGAAAAACGCCGAACATGTCCCGAGATACCTACCAAGATCATAAAATGACATAACAACGAAAAGTTGAAATGTTAAGATTTACCGTAGATATCAAATGCAGTGAGTTCAAATTTTACATTTTTGCCCCTTATCACATTGATATAACTGGTCAAATTAAAGATTGAGCCAGGTAGTTAGTTCTAAAAGAAACGTTCATTCAGAGCCTTTTTAAACTACGAATTTATCATAAGTGGTTTCTGAGTTAAAACGCTTTGAAAATTACGAAAAATCATGTTGTATCGAGCTTTTTTGTTAACAGCTTAGTTTATTATCTCTACAATTTTATTTTTTTATCTTTATTAACTGTCAATATATGCCAATGACTTTGAAATCAATGAACTTTTAAAGTCTATTTGTTTTATTGGCGCGGGTATTTCCGCAAAACAATGTTATTTATTGAAAGGTGCAAAACTTTTTGTAAACATCCCGTAACTCTTCCCGTAGACCAAAACAAAACGCAAAAAACGTCACGAGATATCGATCATAACATCTAAATGTTTTCATAATAGTCTTATAGTTCAGGTTAGGGACACCCTCCATGACGTCGTGGTTAACAAAATATTAATCCGTTTCTTAAAAAAAATTTTGCCGTTTTTATTCAACATGGAATAGAAATGTTTTATTAACCTTTCGTCTACGCCACTGATTTGTGAATCATTTATCTTTTAGAAATAATTTAAAAAGGAGAATAGACCTTATTCAATTTATTGAAAGGGATTTGAAAAGGATGGGACAGTTGAGGGTTTTGAAAAACACCCTATTTTTTTTGTGGTCCATAAAGCTGAAAACCGCCAAACATGTTCCGAAATATCAGCCAAGGCCATCATTGGAACGAATGTTCTGAAATTATCCCAGTTACCAATTGCAGTGGGTTGAAATGCAACCATTGTGCAATGCTTTATTCTTTACCCTGGATATCCTTTAAAAAATAACTTTTGTTTAAAATTTACCTCCCACCGTGATTCTAGAAGAAACGATCTTTACAAATCTCTTTAAATTACGAACTTTGGCAGAGGAATTTCTGAGACACAGATCCTCAAATGTGACCAACATTTTTGATGTATCGATCTTTTTTGTTAGCAGTTTAGTTAAATTTCGAGTTTAAAGTCGGAATTTGCAATGCAATACAATGCAATCGAGTTTGCACTCGAAATGTATCTAAATTCCGACTTTGAACTCGGAAATTAATTAAATTCTGACTTTAAACTCGGAATTTAACTAAATTCCGACTTTGAACTCGAAATTTAAGAAAAAAAAATCTTATTGGCCCTTCTACGCCTTCGTACAAATCAAACACGAAACATGATAATCAAGATGAAGTTTTAAGTTCCGTCTGACATTTATATAGGTTTGTCCGCCATATTGCCTTGAGGGGCTAACATGCCAAATAACGTAGTTCTGGAATAATCAATTTATAGTGTTTTGGATCGGAAACCCCAGTGCAAAACTAGTGCAATTTATACGTTCGATTGGTAACTTTCGTGTAGTTTGGTATGTTTTATTGGGAAACCAGGGCAGAGAGTTTCACACTGAGTACAACATTTTCGATACAAGCTGTACTAGGTAGTTTTGTCCTGAGTGCAATGCAAATGCGAATTGCGTGTTTCATTGAAACTGCACCTGGGCAAATATTTGAAGAAACTGGAATTTCCCTGCGGTCGACTCGGTGCAAAACTCCTTTTGCCAATCGAAAATGGTACAAGTTTTTCGACTGAAGTGGCCATGGAGTTCTGACAGTTTGGACCCTGTATAATGTTTGAGCAGTGTCAATGTTATTGGTTATGTTATGAAAACCGTAAAGGAATGGTTTCGGCCAAAAACGCGATATGCGACTTATCAATAAGCTGATTTGTCAAAAATGTGTTTGATGTGACTCTAATAAGTAAATTAAAAGGGCTCTGGTACACTTGAGGGACGTCGTTATTACTCATTTTTTCGAAAATTTTCTTTAGGAATTAATAAAATGGACAATATAGAAAATTATAGGTGGGGGTAGAACTTAAAAACATTTATAATAATATCCTGAAAGAAACTATACCATGGAAGTTGACTTGTCTAACGTAATGTGTATGTGTTATGTTAAAACACTATCATGGGAATATAAATTGAAACGACATTTGTCAAAAATGACATCAGTGGGAAACCTTGTAAATTACGTAGATTATCTTGAAAAATATGGTAAAAGTTATATTTTTCCTTCGATCAGGTTAGTTAAATACAAAGCGACCCATCAGTGCCGCTTTGGCAATACCGGCCTGCGTCGCTATAAGGGACCAAGCCAAAGTTAGGGCCGCTTTGTTTTTCTACGAGAAATCTTTTGGTTAGGTTAGTTTAGGTAAGATCAGGTTGAACCAGGTAAGTTCAGTTCTAGTTTTCTTTTGGTTAGGTTAGTTCAGTTATGTTTTTTTATGTTTTTCCTTTGATCAGGTTAGTTTAGGCTAGATTAAGTTGGCTCAGGTTAGGATGGATAAGGATGATAATCACATTAAAACGCTTAAGGAGGCAATACAAAATACATCGACCTCAATCAAATTAGCGCTGAGAAGATCAGATGAGGAGACAAAAACGATACATGTAAAAGGCATGGATGACTCTGTGGATAAGGGTGAAGTAAAGAAAGCCATTGAGGCGGAAGTGGTAGAACTGGAAGATGAGACTTGTAGAATTGGAGAACTGAGGCCTTATGCGAGGAACAATCAGGCAGTCACAATAACATTGGGAAAAAAGCAGGCAGATCGGCTCATAGAAAAGAGGCAGATCAGGATAGGGATTGTGAATTGTCAAGTGGACCAACATATAAATTTAAAGAAATGTGATAGATACTGGGCCTACGACCACGGTGCAAAGGAATGCAAGGGACCTGATAGGTCTGCTCTCTGCCACAAGTGTGGGAAAGCGGGACATCTTGCCAAGGAATGTCAGAACAAGGAGCAGTGTCTGCTATGCGATGAACAGGGGCATAGATCCGGCACTACTAAATGTCAAAATTTCAGACGAGCTATATTCACAGTAAGAAGGAGGGGGTATACGGAAATATACAAAAATTAATCAATGGATAACTCAAAGCATCTAAAGCTTCTACAGGTGAATCTAAATAGGTGCAGGGCAGCGCATGAACTACTTATAAGAAATGTAAAATCTGATGGAATTGATATTGTAATAGGACAGGAGCCTAATAAAGCTATGGCAAAACACCAAATATGTGATGTACACTGTGACGCTTTTTTGAGCCTTAACAAGGATCTGCGAGTAATAAACATCAAGCGAGGTGTTGGATTCGTATCTGCTGAAATGCCTGACTTCATGGTGTGCTCAAGTTACTGTTCGCCGAACTCTGGAATTGAATGTTTTAATGAACTGCTGAACAATCTAAGTACAATGTTCCGACGCAGTGAAAAAGATGTAATTCTAGGCGGAGACCTAAATGCGAAAACCCCGGCCATTGGCTCGGACTGCTATAACCAAAGGGGGAAAGTACTGGATGAATGGATCTCTGAGAATGATCTACTAGTCATAAATACTGGTAACACTCCGACTTTTAGCAGAAATGGTAGCAACTCGGTTTTAGACCTCACGCTCGCAAAGGGACAATCAAAAATAAACCTTACTGAATGGATGGTAGACGAAGAAGCTGAAACCCTGAGTGACCATAGGTACATTAAGTTCACGTTGACAGCTGGAACAAATATTAAAAATATAAACTTACCTGAAAGGGAGGGCTGGAAGATCACAACAGAGAGCTTGACTCGCTTTGAAAGGGCTTGCACTTTCAGCTGGGTACGGGATCGGGCCATTACACCGGAATCCATAAAGTAAGAAGAAATATGCAAGTTAGCTGACAAATATTTAGGGAGACTACATAAGAGGAACAATCGTCAAGAGGTCTATTGGTGGAATAACTTAACTGCAGAAAAGAGAAAGTTATGCAATAAGGCCAGACGTAGGATGACTCGGGTAAGAGCTACGCACGACAGACTTTCTGAAGCATTTATTAAAGCTACGGACGACCAAAGAACGGCAAAAAAACTGCTGAAACAAGAAATAAGTAAAAGCAAAGAATCAGCTTGGCAGAGGTTATGCGATGACCTAAACGATGATATATGGGGCAAGGCATATCAAATAGCAGTCGGCAGATTAACGCGCAGGAACACGAAGGAGTTGACAGTGGAAACGATCAGAGCCCAAATTGATAAGCTGTTCCCAAAAAAGCCAGAAATAAAATGGGACCAATCCTACGTTCACCCAGCAAGCATACGAAATTTCGATGAAAAGGAACTATTCGAGGCTGCAATGAGACTTAAACCAAAAAAGGCGCCTGGCCCTGACAAAGTCAAACCAGAAATATTAACTATGTGCGTGCGCAAGAACAGCAAGATCTTTTTAGATCTATTTAATAGCCTAATAACAGAGGGCAATTTCCCGGAGCCATGGAAGACGGCAAAGTTGGTGTTGATTGAGAAGGGCAAACCAAGGGAGAATGATGCAATCTCATACAGACCAATCTGCTTGATTGACTACATGGGTAAGTTGTAGGAAGCGCTCATAACTAAAAGAGTACACGACGAGATCGAGGAGAAGCAAATGTTGAGTGATTACCAATTTGGTTTTCATCAGGGAAAATCCGCGATAAATGCAATCGAGGTGGTGCAACACCAGCTAGTGGAAATCAAATCAAAGGCGCATAAAAACCGATATAGCCTGGTAATCGTTATGCTGGATATACAAAATGCTTTCAACACGGCTCCCTGGCACCTAATAGTAGAGAGCCTGAAAAGAAAATATTAGTGCATACCTCATAAATGTGATAATGTCTTACCTGTCAGAGCGCTTTATCCTGAACCCCGATGGCCAGAAATTTAAGACAACGTGCGAAGTGCCCCAAGGATCTGTACTGGGGCCCACATTATGGAATTTATTCTATAACGAAATACTGGATATGAAAACGGAGACTAATGTGAAAGCTATTGCATACGCTGATGATCTAGCTCTATTGATTTCTGCAAGAGATAATAAAACTCTGGAAGAAAAAGCCGAACACGTGACCGTAGAGATTGTGTATAAACTCGAAATGATGGGATTAAAAGTGGCAGGTACTGAAACGGAAATAATCCTGTTGAGAGAGATCAGTTTTCGAGTTCAGGGAAATGTTGTCGTGGGAAGGGAGAGTGTTAAATACCTGGGAATGCACCTGGATAGAAACCTACGGATGAGTCATCATATTACAAAGGCGGTGGAGAAAGCACACAAAATTACCAACACTCTGGGACGCATTATGATGAACAACAAAGGCCCCACCTCTGGGAAAAGAAAGATTCTTAGCAGTGCTGTTACATCGACAATCCTATACGGAGCCCCAATATGGTGCAAAGCACTACAGTACGAGACCTACAGAAATAAAGTAAATCAGATCTCAAGAAGACTGGCGCTAAGAGTGATATCTGCCTACAGAACTGTGTCGTCAGAGGCGGTGACGGCTCTGGCGGGAGTTCCTCCAATGGACTTAGCGGCAAAGGAGAGTACCAAAGTGTACGCAGAGGGCCGCCAAGCAAAGCTACAAGCCAGGGAAGAAATGATGGCCGAATGGGAGGGACGATGGCGGAGCTATGAGGGCTGGACTAAGACATTTGTCAAGTCAATCAAACCGTGGACAGAGAGAAAGTGGGGCGAGCTGGAATATTATTCCACGCAGGCGCTCACGGGACATGGCCTTTTTAGGCCTTTTTAATAGCTACTTGTGCAGGATAGGCCGCAGAGTCGATGACAAGTGTTGGTTCTGTGAATACAGAGATGACCCGGAACACACATTGTTTGTATGCAAAATGTTCGACGCAATTCGAAGGGAAACTGCAACAAAATGCAAAATAGCGATCACTACTGAAAATGTGTCACAACTGCTTCTGAGGAGTGAGGAAGACTGGACGGCAGTGATGGGAATGATGCGAAAGATTATCAAGATGGAGGAAACAGAGGAAAAAAGGAGGGAATCCTAAGAAGAAAAAACAAAGAAAAAAAAAAAAACGCAGGACCACCCTCCTCCTGAAGTAATGCTCGCTGGCGGTTCCGGGGGGATTAAGGGTGAAGAGAGGAAGGGGGTTTTAGTGGGTATTGCGCAGGCGTCACCGCTGAGTCCCACACTCCCCGGTCGATTAAGATCGAACCACCAACGGCTTGTGGTGCGTAAACGCATTTCTCCAATCCTCTATAAAAAAAAAACAAAAAAATTTGGCTCAGGTTAGTACAGGGTAGTTCAGCCCGTTAGGGCCGCTTTGTTTTCTGTGGCGGATCCCTTGGTTAGGTTAGTTCGGATTAGAAACGACTAAACTCTAAAGTAGTGCGTTTTACCATATTTTTCAAGATAATCTACATAATTTACAAGGTTACCCAGTCTTTAACTACATGATCAAAGGAAAAACATAACTGAACTAAGCTAACCAAAAGAAAACTAGAACTGAACTAACCTGAACTAACCTAACCAAAAGATTTCTCATAGAAAAACAACCGTTTGGCCCCTTATAGCTACGTAAGTCTGTATGGCAAAAAAAACTCTAAAGTAGTGCGTTTTACCATATTTCACAAGATAATCGACATAATTTACAAGATTACCCAGATCTCCTCAAATGTCACTTGTTGACATCATTTTTGACAAATGTTTCAATTTATATCCCCATGACAGTGTTTTAACATAACGTCCCACCTCACATCGTTACTCAAGTCAACTTCCATTGTATAGTTTGTTTCAGGTAAGCGAAATTTATTATTATATTTATTCTAAATATTGATATTATTATAAATGCTTTTAGGTTCTACCACCACCTATAATTTTCTATTTTGTCCATTTTATTAATTCTTAAAGAAAATTTTCGAAAAAAATGAGTAATAACAACTTTCCTCAACTGTACCGACCCCATTGAAAGTATGCTTTCCACAAATTGTTATGATGGTTTCATGTGGATCACTTTAATTTCTCTCATCAGTTTGACACTGAGTAAAGCAAATTAATTTTATCGACATTGCATTTTTGTAAAACAAAATTTCAGCAAATAAATTACCAATGCCCAAAAAAAAAGAATTAAAATGAAACCATATTGATTTATTTCGACATGGTAATCCTGAAAGGCTTTGCAATTCTGGACCAATACAACGATGATTTCTTGATTCATAATTTTCTTTTAATGTGAATGTTAATGATCACTATTCGCGTCAAAATCTAACTTTAATTTTAAATGAAAATGGCGTCAGGGGGATATTTATTATAAGTAGATAGGTGTGGGAGAGTGTATTTTCTTGTCTAGAAAATTGCACGAAGTATACACTCTCCCACTCCTACCTACTTGTTTGTTAACGTGCACACGGCAGGTAAATTTCGATATTTATTATGCCTAGGGGTTCAAGGGTTCGGAAAAAATTTGAAAAAGTGGAAAAACAGGTTATTTTTCCGTTTTTTTTTCCAAGCATCAGAAAAATGGAAAAGTACAAAAAAAATGAAAAAATTAAAAAAAAAAACAAAAAGATAAGCGTTTCGAAATATGTTCTAGATATATCTTAAATGCCAAATGTGAAATAGTATATTGTTTAGTATACAGTTTACCAACCTAGGCGAAGCCGAGTTTGGTAATGTTCTCGAGCGATAGAAAATGCTTTTTTCTACGACCACGTAAAAATAAACAACTTTCGTCATACCTTGCCCTAGCCGAAAACGTAACTTTCGTCTCTAGTGAGTGAAAATCCCATAACGTTAACTTTCGTCTCTAGTGACGAAAGTAAGTTGTTCCAATTTCGCCTGTATATCGCCAATTAAATGCGATGTAACTGGTCTAATTTTATAAAACACCATGGAAAATGGTGATATCATACAAAAACATGTATATTTTGCCTGCCCAGGCCTCAGAAAAGTGAATCAAAGTGTTGAAATTTGACCAAACTGAACTCATTGACAGTCGAGGTGTCATGTTGACAATGACACGCCTTAATTTCTGAAAAAAATGCTCTAATAGAGATTGTTTTTAAAGTTAATGAAGGCTTAATGTTAGCATGGTCGAAGAAAAAATATAGTGTTTTACTCGTCAAAAAAGCATTTTCTATCGCTCGAGAACATTATCAAACTCGGCTTCACCTCGGTTGGTAAACTGTTCTCTTGCGAGAGAAAATGCTATTTTCGTCACTCGTTAAACAATATACTATTTTGACGACTATACTGTTTTACACTATACTTTTTCTTCGACCATGCCAACATTAAGTCTTCATTAACTTTAAAAACAATCTATATAGAGTATTTCTTTAAAAAATTAAGGCGCGTCTTTGTCAACATGACACCTCGACTGTCAATGAGTTCAGTTTGGTCAAATTTCAACACTTTGATTCACTTTTGTGAGGCCCAGGCAGGCAAAATATACATGTTTTTGTATGATATCACCATTTTCCACGGTGTTTTATAAGATTAGACCAGTTAAATTGCATTTAATTGGCGATATACAGGCGTAATTGGAACAACTTACTTTCGTCACTAGAGACGAAAGTTAGCGTTATGGGATTTTCCCTCACTAGAGACGAAAGTTACGTTTTCGGCTAGGGCAAGGTATGACGAAAGTTGTTTATTTTTACGTGGTCGTAGAAAAACACATTTATTCATTATTATTTTATCACATAACTCTAGATAGCGTAGTTGAATAAAATATTTTTAATTAAAAATAAATCGTCTTTTGTTTAAAAAAAATCAAAGCGTTGAATAGATTGTAATTCTGTTAATCTAGAACAGAAAAAAAATTAAATAAGTCAAATAAATATTCGAAGGCACATCCGAATGAAAGAAGAAAAGTCTAATTCTGACTTCTCCAACTCGACGTCTTGATCATTATTAACATTATTAATATCTTCATTTTATTGATGACAATTAAATTTTAATAGAATATAACTTATTTTAACATATTTACCTGGTTTGGACATTTTGAACCTCTATTTTGTCCTAAAATCGAGTTTTTCCAACAACAAAAAATTCAGCAATTTTAGAGAATGGGGTTTATTTTAAATCTATTTTAGACCTTATTCTAAACAAAATTTTTAAAAAATTAAAATTTTTTAGTTTTACACGCTTCAAGTCATTTTTTAATCGAGTTTGGTCTAAAACCTAATCATGGTCTAAATTTTTCCAACAACTTCAAATTTGAATTTTTACACGCTTCGGGTCATTTTTAATTATTTTGTATCTAACCCTGGCACGACTTTCTCAAAAAACACCAGATTTTTATTTTTGAGATATTTTTAGTCGAATTTTACATATTCTGATCCAAAAATTCGTTTCACCAAAAACAATAAGCTAGAACATCTAATTTTTTCCAAAAACATCAACATTTGCATTTTTAGGCCTTGTGTTGTGACAAAATTTTAGCTCTAATTCTAAGCTCAATTTCACCAAAGTCCTTTTCCATCCTTCAAGAAATTTTTAAACGATTTTTGCCCTAAAAACACCAAATTTGCATTTTGGGGATTTTTGAGTCATTAGGGATTTTGAGCCAAGCTTCACTTATTTTGGTCCAAAAATGTGATATTACTATGCATTTATTTGAACTATTTTTGTTGTATCAATTCTAAAATTAAAATTTTTCCAAATGCATCAAAATATGCATTTGACTACTTGCACGCATTGACTAATTTTTAGCAGATTTTTGCCTAAAAAACTTAAAGTTTGCGTTTCTGGAAGCTTTAGGTATTATTTAAACGATTTTCATCCTTTACCTGAATTTTTTCAAAGAGGTTTAATTTGCCTTTTGAAGTTTTTTTGAGTCATTTTTAACCGATTTTGACAATGGTCATAAAATAAATTTCCCAAATAATCCAAATATATTATTATATTGTTGGAGTTATTTTTAACCATTTTGGCCTTATTGCTTAACTAACTTTTTTGAAAAATACAGAATTTGTTATGTGAGGCGTATTGAGTCTAATTTTTTGATTTTACTGCGCACTTTTCAAAAATTTTAAATTTGTTTTTTACACGCTTTGAGTCATTTTCAATGAACTTTGGCCCTAATCCTGACTAGGATTTAGGATCAAGAGTTGAGAAAAAACCGGACCGGAAAAAACGGGTTTTTCCCAAGCCTCAGAAAAATAGGAAAAATTGAAAAAAAAGGCGAATTAAAAACAAAAAGATAAGCGTCTATAAATATGTTCTTAATTGCTTAATATTAATACAAATTATATTCATTATTATTTTACCACATACACATAACTTTTGAACTATAAATAGCTTACAATTTCTTTCTAAAATATGTTTATTTTACATTACTTCTTCAGTTTAAAGAAAATGAAAATATTACGAAATAAAATATATTTATGACAAATAAATATTCAAATCCACATCCGAGTCGGAATCCGATTTCAAAGTCTGGGAATTTTAATTTTCTGAAGAAAAGTCTGCTTTTAATTTCGCTCTTGACGTCTTGACCAATATTAACATTATTATTATTATTATCTTTGCCATCTTAAATTTAATAATAACAATAAAATTTTCATGAAATTTAGTATATTTTCACGTATTTACATGTTTTTTTCAAATTTATTCCCAGCAACCAATTTTTCCGGACTTTTTGAACCTCTAGTGATGCCTACCAACCTTTACTGGTATTAGAGGTAAAAAAGTAAGCTTTGGAAAATATTAAACTTATATTTGTTGAAAATACAAAAATGTCTTCCTTGATAAAAAAAATAGTATAAGATACACGTTTATAAGGCTCTTTGTTACACACGTCCATTGTAAACTTGTGGGGGATTGTGAAATTGACAACGTTTCGATTTTTATTGAGGTTTCGCTCAGGGCTCTTTCAATAAACGAAGTTTGTCAAGCATCCTCTGTGACTTCGCTAATTGATAAAGCCCTGAGGAAGTCATCCAAACCTCAATAAAGGTCGAAATATTGGCAATTTCGTGTGCAGTTTTGGTAGAGAAAATAGTAGTTATTACACACCAGAGTTTTACAGTAGCTATTACAGGCTGAAGGTACAATTTAAACTTTTCATCATGTTGTTTGTAACAAGCTAATAAGTTCCAGGTTTCAGGCCAACCCTTGGGCCCAACGGTCAGGATTTTATGTAATTGAAGCAAATGACCACTAGAACTTTCGTTGGCAATTAACGAGTTTAAGGGGGGTACTTTAAATGCATTAACTGGAACACTCCGCTCCAGACTGGCTTATACGTGTATGGTTTCTGGACGGCAACTTTCCACTTAAAAGGTAACCGCATTCGTTTAATCGAAAAACTTTCGAACTTGTTAGCAAGTGGAGATGGGATTAGCAGTTGGATAATGCTATAATTGTGTACCATTCAATTATAATTCAAGGCATTAAAAAGTGTATATTAAGATTATTTGTTATAGGAAATATTCCATAAAAGGGTAATTTTTTCTTCGATGAACTCTTTTCTTGTCTAAGTGATTTACTAAAGCTATTGAAATAGATAAGACTTTTGTTACTCAATCTTTTTCATTCAACAACTCACAGCCTACTTAATTATACAAAATAATTAAGCAATTACAATGAAAATAAAGGAATAATAAAACATTATTATTTAGCTAAATGAACACATATAATAAAGTAATGAAAGACGAGGAGTGTTAAGCAAGAGTCTTTCCAAGCATGAAAATATAGAAAGTGATACAACGTAAAAACCAAGAATAAATACAAAGGTTCAATATAAAAATATATGAAGAATAGAATTTAAAAGACATACAATAAATACGTATTTTAAAACATAAAACGGAAACACAGTTAATACAGAAAAAATTCTAATTGCTGTTAAAGTGTGATAAGTACCTTTTCCTCGTTCATGAACCAAGTGATGTGAGCGGGAGGACTGGAAGGGGCGGTGGTACAATTGGCCTCCAGCCTTTCGCCTATATAATAGGTTTCTTTTCTGAATGTAATTTTGGGATTTTCGCTTTGTGGCTCTGGAAAACAAACAAAACATTATGTCAAAGAAAATCTGTCGTTCCTTTGAAAATATTTTTTTTATTTTGTTAGCCGGAAAACCACAATAATTTCTTAAAATATCGAAAATACGTTGTTTACTGACCTACTACGTCTTTTTATTTTGTTAATAAATGTTGTAATAATATATTACTATAACACATATGTTACTAAAAACGATTACCTTCAGTCAAGGTTTTTTTAAATTTTTATTACTTATTTGTATTTTAGGCTAATTTGTTTCACTCTATGTTTTCTTTTCATTATTGTTTTATTTACTTGAGCGCCCTTCTCTCATATCTAATTTTTGTTGTGCGCTTTAAAATTAAGTTATTCCAAAATATTTGCCCGTTGCCTTTTATCTATCAAACCTTTATCTCTCTCCATTTCTGCATCGAATTTTTCTGTCATCATTTTATTGTCTGCCGCTTAAAAGAAATATAATTTTCAATTTTAAGATAATATTTTACAACTTCATTCTCCTTTTACTTATTTCCTAATTTGCCAAAATGTAGTTCTATTTTTCTGAGGTTAAATGTTTTTAATTTTAGTTATTATTTACTGTTTATCACAAAATTTGTCTACTGTTTGTTTCTTTTCTCTTCAAGACCAGCTATACCATTTTTTTGAATCTTTTACATTTCTTATATCTTAGGTATCTTTTGGCTCTAATTTTTAGCTATTCACCTTTCGTCGTAAGTCTTCTTGATAATTGTTTTTTAAATAGCACCTTTTCTTTTAGATTACATCTTTTTCATGAAATTCTCCCTCTCCCCTAACTTATTTTCTTATTTAGCAAACTTTATTTTTCTGACATCGAATGTTTTTATTCTCAATTAATGTATAGTGTTTTTACAGACAAAATGTGTCTTTCACCTATTTCAATATTATTAACCTTCATTATTATTATTATTATTTCTCACAATACTTCTCTTTGTACTATGTGACCCCTAAAGTGCGTTTTTTTTTAAATTATTTTGACCAATCTTATTTTACCTATTATATTTACCAAACTTCCTTTTATTAATTTTTTTATTAGTCCAATGTTTCTTTTTCATTTGTGGTCTCTTGTTTAAGTCAGAATTCCTTCTACTCAATTAATGGCTAAACTACTCTTTGTCGCTCTTTCTATTTAAACATCTCTTTACGTATTTTTGCTTGTTATTAAACTATTTATTTACTTTTTCTAATTTAGATTTTTTTTGCGTAAAAATATTTTGTCTTTTAACCTTTACTTTACTAATTTTTGTGTTTCGTGTTACTTTTCGTTTTTACTATATTTCTTTTCACTCTAGTGTTTTATGAATTTCTTCAGCCTTTGACTTCGAAATTGTACTGCGTCCTTTTTTAGTAATTTTCTCCTTTAATTTGCTTCTCACTTTTTACTTGATTCTTTATTTATCAAATCTTTCGCGACCTAGCTGTCCCAGGTTGTGGGTTTCCAGTCTTTATTAATATTATCTGTACCACAAAAATTTCTTTTTACATTTTTTACCGTTTAGAAACTCTTATTTAATTTTATAATGTTGTACTTAGTTTTACACTGTTCTTTTAGTAACACTTGCTTAACCAATAATTAAGTGTTTTACTTTCATAATTTATCACCTTCCTGGACTACTCATATTTAATCTCTGTGATATTACACTTTGTCTTTAAAGGTTTTCTTCTTCAAAATTTCCTCTTTATTAAATTAACTTATTTTCTAACTTACTAAATCTTTTTTAATTCTATTTGTGTTCTCTTCTTTGAGATAAACCCTGTGACTGCTTATAAACTACTTCTTGATGGCACAGATTTTTTTTAGAATGTGTTTTGCTTATAAATATTAGGTTTAGCAATATTTTAATTTACTTTTTATTTTAATATACTCTACTTTTGAATTCATTTTCCCAGCTTTCGTCAGACTTTTTAGATTTTTTTTTAAATTGTAGTCTGCACTTTCTTCATTTGTTCAACATATTGTTATTTTTTCATTTTAAAGTGCTCTTTGTATAAACATTTTGTTTGGACTGTGTTCTTCTTTTAAAATTAACTTTTCTGATATTTTTGACAGTTTTTTTATTTCTGGCTTTCATCTAATCCTATATTCACTATTTTCCCTATCCAGGTCAAACATTTTTATTCTTTATTTACCATGTCTTCTTTTGAAATTCGTTTTGTGTTTTCCATTCCATGATTCCTTTTATTTTTTTTGGATTTAAATTTTTCTCGTTTAAGTTATGTCTTGCCCTTAAAAGATATCATTCTCAAATTTTTTACTTCTTTTTTTTTATCTGTTTTCATTTATTGTGTGAGGTTCTAGGTTAATTTTTTTGCTTATTTTGCTTTACTTTTCGTTTCTTCTTTCTAAATTCATAAAATTTTGGTTCATTTTTTCATTTTTAATAAATGTCTGAGATCACTTACTTTCCTCGTTTAAATTGAACTTCCTCACGTTCTTCTTTAGTATTTGTCCCTCTTTTTTTTTATCAAGCCCCTTTTAGTTCTTTTTTACCACGTCGAATTTTTCTATTTTATTTTTTCTATTTATCTGTGGTTTAAGACAAAATGCCTACTGCATATTTGGCTTATTATGAATCACTTCTTCTTGTGACCTATATCTAAACTGCTATTTGCGTTTTCCCCTTTCTACTGTTCTTTTCAGTTGTCCTGTCTTAGTTGACTCGTTTTTATTCCGTTCTCTAAGGTAATATTATTTTCAAACTTTTGATTATTCTATTTATTACCTGCCTTCTAGGACATATTTTTTTGCATTTTTTGTCTTCTTGTTATTTACAAATTCTTGATTTTTCTTTCTAACCTAGTCTTTGCGTTATATTTTTCTAACATTTTGTTTTTAATTATTATCTTAACTTTTAATTATATGGTAATTATTATTTAACTTTATCCTTTAGATTGTACCTCTTCCTATTCTTGATAATTGTTTAATGGCCCCTTTTCTTATAGGTGTTTCTTCTTCATGAATTTTTCACTTTCGCTTAACTTATTTTCTTATTTAGCAAACATTATTTTACTATATTTTTCTAATGTCGAATGTTTTCAATATCACTTAATATATAGTGTTTAACAAACAAAATGTTTCCTTCACCTATTTCAATATTATTAACTTTAATTATTATTATTATTTTTCACAAGACTTCTCTTTGTACTATGTGACTCGTTTAAAGTGCGCTTTTTTATATTTTGTCCATTTTTATTTTACTTATTATATTTACCAAACCGATTTTTATTATTTTTTTACTTTTATCCTTTTTTTATCTATTTTCATTTATTTTGGCGTGTTTAGGTAAATTTTGTTTTTCTTACTTTGATTTAGTTCTCGTTTCTTCGTTCTAAACTTCTCATAAAATTTTAAAACATTTTGTCATTTTCAATAAATGTCTGCGCTCACTTAGTTATTTCGTTTAAATTAAACTTCCTCACGTTATTCTTTAATATTTGGCCCTCCATTTCTTTATCAAGGCTCTTATGATGTCGAATTTTTCTATTTTCACCTATTACCTGTCGTCTAAGACAAACTTTCTACTGCATTTTTTGGCTTATTACGATTCACTCTTTCTTGTGCCTTCTACCTAAGCTGCTATTTGCGCTTTCCTCTTTCTACTGTTCTTTGCAGTTGTTCGGTCTTAGTTGACTCGTTTTTATTCCGTCCTCTAAGGTAATCTTATTTTCAAACTTTTTTTTACCTGCCTTCTAGGACATATTTTTTTACAAATATTTTTTTTTGCATTTTTTGTCTTCTTTTTATTTACAAATTCTTGATTTTTTCTTTTTAAATTAGTCTTTGCGTAATCTTTTTCTAACGTTTTCTTTTTAATTATTCTGTTAACTTTTAATTATATGAAGAAGCAAGTTTCTCGGCTAATCGGTGAGGACACTCACCATATTTATTTATATGGTCATTATTATTTAAGTTTATCCTTTAGATTGTACTTCATCCTATTCTTGATAAAGGTTTTTTAAGTGGCACCTTCAAGTGTTTCTTCTTTCTTATTTTTTCGATGTTTCTATTTTCTTACTTAGCAAACATTATTTTACTATATTTTTCTGATGTCGAATGTTTTTATTCTCACTTAATGTAGTGTTTAAAATTCTCTTTCACCTATTTCATTATTATCAACCTTCATTATCATTATTGTTTCTCACAATACTTCTTTTTGTCTATGTTTAATTTTTTTTGTCTAATCTTATTGTACTTATTACATTTACCAAACTGACTTTTCTTAATTTTTTTATTAGTCCAATATTTCTTTTTCATTTATGGTCTCCTCGTTAAGTCAAAATCCCTTCTTTTCTACTATTAGCTAAACTACTCTTTGTCGCTCTTTCTATTTACGCATCTCTTTGCACATTTTTGCTTCTTATTAAACTATTTATTTACTTTTTCTAGTATAGATTTCTTTCGCTTAAAAGGTATTTTGTCTTTTAACCTTTGCTTTACTCATATTTGTATTTTGTGTTACTTTTATTTTAATTTACTTTTTATTTTTATTAATTATTAAGTTGCTTATATCTCTCCTTTTCTGCATCGAATTTTTCTGTCATTTTATTGTCTGCCGTTTAAAAGAAAGGTATTTTTTAATTTTAAGTTAATATTTTACAACTTCACTCTCCTTTTACTTATTTTCTAATTTGTCACTCTCTAGTTCTATTTTTCCGAGGTTAAATATTTTTGATTTTAGTTATTATTTATTGTTTATCATAAAATTTGTCTACTGTTTGTTTCTTTTCTCTTCAAGACCATCCATACTATTTTTGAGTCTTTTACATTTCTTATATCTTAGGCATCTTTTGGCTCTAATTTTTGGCTACTCATCTTTCGTCGTAAGTCTTCTTAAAAATTGTTTTTTACATAGCACCTTTTCTTTTAGGTTATATCCTCTTTATGAATTTTTCACTCTTCATAACTATTTTCTTATTGAGCCAACATTATTTTACTATATTTACTCACTTAATGCAGTGTTTAACAGACAAGAATTCTCTTTCACCTATTTCATTATTATTAACTTTCATTATTATTATTATTATATCTCACAATACTTCTTTTTGTACTATGTTTAATTTTTTGTCTAATCTTATTTTACTTATTATAATTACCAAACTACCTTTTTATTTTTTTATTAGTCAAATGTTTCTTTTTCGTTTATAGCCTCCTTATTAAGTCAGAACTCCTTCTTTTCAACTATTCGCTAAACTACTCTTTGTCGCTCTTTCCATTTATACATCTCTGTACGTATTCTTGCTTCTTATCAAACTAGTTATTTACTTTTTCTAGTTTAGATTTGTTTCGCGTAAAAGGTATTTTGTCTTTTAACCTTTACTTTACTCATTTTTGTTGTTCGGTCTTAGTCTCGTTTTTACTCCATCCTCCAAGGTAATCTTATTTTCAAACTTTATTATTTCATTTATTATCTGCCTTTTAGGACATATTTTGTTTTGCAGGTTTGTCATTTTTTTATTTACAAATTTTAGATTTTTTTTTAAACTGGAATTTGCGTTATCTTTTCCTAATGTTTTCTTTTTAATTATTATGTTAACTTTTAATTATAAGGTCATTATAATTTAATTTTATTCTTTAGATTGTACTTCTTCCTATTGAGGGTAACTTCTCCAATTTATAACTTCTTTTTATTTATTTTCTTACTTAACAAATACTTATCTCTGGGTTTAATAGCGCTCTGTGTTTTAAAATTAGTGTTTATGGAATTTTATGATTAGTTTTATCTTTGACATTATAACTTGGATATCTGGAATAAGTTATTACGCAGAGTGATCTATAAATGCTTTGATAAATCAGGCATGCAGATTAAATCGAAATTTTCTTAGTGATAAGAGTTAATGATACATGATAACAACAGTAAAAAGCTTAAATTCGAACAAGTGGCAAAATTTAATGCGAGTTGTCAAGAAAAACGAGGGACTAATAATTATGGGTGACTTCAACGCCAAGATTGGACAAGGTCGTGTTGAGGATATAGTGGGTGACTTTGGGCTGGGAGACCGCAATGATAGGCGAGACATGCTGATTCAGTTCTGCCAGGAAGAAAAACTAGTTATTGCAAACACATGGTTCAAACTGCCACCAAGAAGACTCTACACCTGGCAATCACCTCAGCATACGAACGAACACCCTATAAGAAACCAGATAGACTTCATACTGATCAGTCAAAGATATAAGAATGGCCTACATGGAGTCAGAACCTACCCTGGGACTGATATAGGGTCTGACCATAACCCTGTACTGGGAAAACTAAGGATAAAACTAAAGAAAACTAAGAGTAGAACAACCAAGAGAATCGACATAAGCAACTTAAAGAAACCTGAAGTACAAACAAAAATTAAACAGAAAGTAAACGAGGCAATCGCCGGAACCTCGTCACTGAACCAAAGCCCAGGCAGCGTAGAAGACACCTGGAACAGCTTTAGGAAGGCCATAGTAACTGTCACAAACAACGAAATAGGCCCTCCAATCAACAAAAGGAAGAAATGGATGACTGAGGAAATATTAGCACTTATGGAGAAACGAAGACCATTTAAAAACAGGGACGTGACTGAGTATAAGAAGATCAACAAGGAAATACGAAAAGAGATCCGTAGAGCCAAGGAACAATGGATGCAAGAAAAATGCTCAGAAATAGAAGAACTGGAGGAGAGACATGACCACTTTAACACACATAAATTAGTGAAGGAAGTTACAGGCCGAAAAAAGTCTTGTAACATGAACAATATTGTGAAGGACAACCGAATCATCTCCGATCCCAAGGACCTTCTTCTCCATTGGAAGGAATACACACAGCAACTATATGCGGAGAAAAACAAAAGAAATTTCGCAGAAGACTATGAGGGTGAACCCTCCCCAAAGATACTAAAATCAGAAGTCCTCAAGGCAATTAAACAAAGCAAGCAAGGAAAGGCAGTGGGACCAGACGAAGTTTATATAGAGATAATAAAGCTGCTAAATGATGAAAACCTAGACTCCTTGACAGAAATATTTAACAACATATATGGGACGGGTGAAATACCGCAGGACTGGCTCCAGTCGATTTTTGTTCCGATCCCAAAGAAGCCAAATGCAAACCATAGTGACCAGTACCGAATGATCAGCTTACTGAGCCAGGTCTTGAAGCTTTTCCTAAAGATAGTCCATACAAGAATTTATAACAGATGCGAAATGGATATTAGTCCTACCCAGTTTGGGTTCAGACAAGGGTTTGGCACACGAGAAGCACTCTACAGCTTGACCGTATTACTTCAGAAATGCAGAGATCAGCAAAAGGACGTATTCATGTGTTTCATAGATTATCAAAAGGCGTTCGACTGTGTCAAACACGTTGAGTTAATCAAAATGCTTCAAGACAAGAGGATAGATAAGAACGATGCACGTTTCATAAAGACCCTGTACGCAAATCAAACAGCATCGGTGAAAGTGGGCAATGAAACTACACAGAAATTCCCGATAGAGAGAGGGGTGAGACAGGGTTGCGTTCTGTCCCCCCTACTTTTTAACCTATACTCTGAAGCAATCTTCGAAAGAGCCTTGACAGATACAGAGGACGGCATTAAGATTAACGGACAGGCCGTTAACAACTTACGCTATGCTGACGACACAGTTATAATAGCGGATAGCCAGGAAGCACTACAACGTCTCATCATAAAGATATCTACCGAAGGTGAACGACTCGGCCTAAGAATTAACATAGACAAAACGAAGGTGATGATGGTTAGCAGAACATCAAATGTGAACCTGAACATCACAGTGAACGGTAAGAAAATCCAACAAGTATCAAAATTTAGATATCTGGGAAGATGGTTAAATGTAGACTTGAACCGAGACGTAGAGATACGAAGCAGAATTGAACAAGCCAGGGTAACATTTATGAATATGAGAGCACTTCTCAGCAACAACAGCCTTAATTTGGCATTACGGTACCGTTGTGTAAAATGCTACATTTACTCTGTACTGTTGTACGGAGTAGAGACATGGACAATAAAGGCCAATGTCATGAACCGACTAGAGGCGTTTGAAATGTGGGTGCTGAGAAGAATGTTGAAGATTCCGTGGACGGAACACGCAACGAACGAGGAAGTACTAAACAGAATGGGTATAGAAAGAGAACTGCTGCAGACAGTAAAAAGAAGAAAGGCCGCATACCTCGGTCATATATTCAGAAATTCCAAGTACCAGTTCCTACAGTTGATTATGGAGGGAAAAATCGAAGGAAGGAGAGGCATCGGGAGAAAGAAATTTTCGTGGCTGAAGAACATAAGAGACTGGACAAACCTCGATGCCCCCGCACTTTTTAGAATCGCACAAGATCGTAGCGAGTATGCCAGAATAGTCGCCAACATTCATTAATGGATACGGCACCTTAAGAAGAAGAAGGCAAAATTTTGTACTAAATTAAGTTCTAAAATTAGTGTTGCCAATGTTGTCCCTTAGTGTTGTTGCCTTTTGCCAATTTACAAGGCATCAACAATAAACAAGTTTATTTTATGACGCAATTTCTCTTTAGAGAAGTAAAACAGCCTAGTAAAACAACTTAATAAACGTTGAAATGTCGGCAGTTCCTAGTTAATTAAAGGGAGTATATTGGTCCTTTCCTTGCTGAGCTTTTTAAATACTTTATCTGTAAGTGCCGGTAATGTTATAGAAGCAATTCTTATTGGACCAAATGCATTTAAATCATCTTTTTAAGTTGCGTCTTTTATTTTTATTAAGGACTTATGTTGCTTTTTAATGTCATGTTTTTACTTTGCTTTGTTGCTGTTTATTAAGCAAGTAAGTAAAGTTTAAAATTAAATAACCATTATTTTGTCAACGTAAATTCCAACTCTGTCCTGAAAGTGGATATTTTCTTTTTTAAGTTTGTTTTTTTTGTCAAATGAATGGACTTTAGATATTGAGACTTCCACTTTTGTTGTAAAGAGGAATTAACACAGTTAATACTGCTAAATACGCCTGTAATTATTACTATAGAAATTAATAAACATCTTATTATTCCTATATAATATGTTCCTAATTTTAATATGTTACGTGATGATGAGTGACAGGATGGCGTCAAATGCAGCCTTTCAATTAATAATAATAATTGTACATACCTATGATTGTCAAGTCTTTAACGTCTGAGTCTTTGGTAAATATGGGGGTATCCATGGAAACTACGCAATAATAAGATCCGGTCGCGGCGAACGTCAAATTGGTGAGGTGAACTTGTTTTTCGCTGCTGTTCCTCGGCTGCAAAGCAACAATAAATAAATTAAAAACCCTTTACTGGCAGGTATCATAGCGAACTAATTTATTCTTATGAACAACCCGTCCTGAATAACTAACAACCACTAGTTAGGGCGAACGAACGCCTCTAGGCGCCTCAATCCATCCTATTAAGTCCTCCGCATTGATGACCCTCCTGAATACCTAAGCAGACCCAGCATCTATTCATGAAGGTGTTATAAGCTTCGGCGACATAATTAATTGGACATATATAACTAAATTAATACACGCCCTTTTGCACCCCATCTACTTACGTTGAGCTTGGCTCCGGTGATGTCCCAATATTGAAAGGGGGGCGATCGGCCCTTAACGTACGCGAAGATTTTGTTCTCGCCCTGTTTCCATTCCACCTTATGCAAGTGCTCCAGCCTGACGCTGTGATCGCACTTTAGGGTCACGTCGCCACCTTTAAGGGCATAACGCGGCATTACTAGTTCCAGGTGATCGATGTTGCATAGAGAACCTGCAACAAGAAAAAACAAAATTTTAATTAATAACGCAAAAAAAGTGAAATTATGTTTATAGCAGCCACATGGAGATCGAACTAAGGCTAAAACGATATTTACAGAAAAAACATTATTAGAACGGAATTACATTAAATATTACTCCAATTAACTAACTTTGCAACTTCTTTTACAAGACCGATTTTTCATGTCACGCTTAAATTGTACCTAAAGTTTAAACTCTGGATTTGACTTATGCTGCATCTGTCAAAATCTTTCGTTTAACCTTACGCGGAGTTTAAACTTCAGATGTAAGAGTGGTTCTTAGTCGGAGTCATAATCGTAATGGATATTTACGTTTTAAGTCCGGTAAATATAGTTTTACAGTAGGAGTAAGATGTTTCCGGACGAGGCGCTAGCCGAGTCTGGAATTTCGAAACGACTACTGTAACACGTTACCGGACGTATGATGTACAACATTTTACTTCATACTTATTAAAAACAAGAAAAACATCATTTTATGCGCGGCGAATATATTTTTGACAAATCCGCCAATTTGACAAATAGTTTCATTACAGTATCCTGTACCGGTAGGTTTAGGTAGGTTACCATGGATACAATGGATTCATTGAAGGTGTTCATACGCACACCTACAGTGGGCTTTCAAATCCTGAGACCAAAAAAAGTAGCAAAAAAGTCCTAGGCAGTAAAAGTAAAGTCAAAAGTCACCGCTAGTGATGACCCGCTTAAAGAGGATGAGAGAAAATTGCAAAACTGAACCACTTTTAAATAGATTTCTTATTTATTGCATGCTTGAAAAAAAAAAAGTATATGTTACTCGGAGTAAAAAGTCTTTTTGTACTTCGCCCAGTTGCAGGCCTCAGCTTCGCTTCGGCCGTCAATCTCTGGGCTCAGCACGAAAAGACCCCCTTTTACTCCTAGTGACATAATCTACTATTACCATATCCAATCCTGTTAAAAGCTATTTACCGGATTAAAATCAAGTACGTAAAAGTGTTCTAAATGATACAGTATGAAGTAAAATTTCTTTACGATATCCCATCCTGTAAAAAGCTATTTACCGGATTAAAATCAAGTAAGTAAAAGTGTTCTAAATGATACAGTATGAAGTAATCGTAATTTTTAATCATTACCAACGAGCCAGTAAATTACATCTGGAGACCCTTTCCTGTTTTGCAGTTTTGGCGGCCATTTTTAGCAGTGGGAACTTTAAAAATGGCGGCGATATCATCCGGAAGTGACTACTCGGTGACGTCATGACGTCAAATTATTGCAAAACAATTGTCACAGACATTACTTGTTATTTCCAATCCAGTCGAATATCGACTTATATTCATCTTCTAGCTAGAGCGCTAGGGCTCCTAGGTCTTAGTTGATCTAGCTCCAAAGTTTGCTAAAACCTAACTTTTAACCTAACATGTAAACCAAAAACAATCGACAATCTATGTCTAGCTTTAAGCTGCTATGACGTGCGCTGATGTAAGCATTACGTCATGGAAACCTTAAAAATGGCGGACTTTCAGCCAAAAAAATCGGACCAATTTTAGGAAAATGTCGTTGGCCATGTCCATATCTCTTAGGTCATTAATTATATCTCATGCAAACAGTGTAATATAAACAATAATGTAAACAAGATAATAGAGTACTGCTTGTTATATGAGTTACGGTACAATTAGGAATACGAGTAAGCAAGTAAGAAAGGGACAACCCCCGCCTAACTCACAAACGTTACCCCTTAAAAAGACCTTTTTGAAAAAAAAAGAAAGGAGAAATATTGGGTAGTACTTGACGACTAGTGTTGCCATTTCTATTATAATTTTAACAAATGTTTTGATTATTTGGTGATTTGATGACAACTTGGAAAAAAAAGTCAGTTCTGTTGATTTCTTCTTGTCCTTTTTCAATTTCTTTTCCAATCACAGAATATTTGCTGAGAACTTACACTCCTCTAAAACAGTAACAATTTAAGTTTTTTTCTCCTTTCAATTCTTCTTTTTCTTGATGACAGGTTTTTTCTTTTGAATATCTTCTTCTAAATTTACGGCCTCCTATACTTCTTCTGATAGCTTTTCAATAGAGTAACTTGAGCTCTTTTTCGCAGTGACCGTGGTTAAAGTTTCTTATTTTTAAGGTCTTCTTACTCACAATTTCACTTTTCTCTTTTTGTCACCCTTCTTCTTTTTAAAAAATATTTTCTTTTTCACAACCTGCTTTTTAGGTACTTTATGTAAAACATTCTCGGGTAGTTCTGAAGTTTATATTCCATTTTTTTTTACAGTAACGGTAGTGAGTGATTCTTTCCTAGCCTCCTCCATTGTAACAACTTGTGCTTTTCTTTTTCTTCTTTGACATATTTTTTTCTTTACAATTATTTTTAAATTTAAGGTCTTTTTTTTTAAGGTCTTCTTACTCATAATTTCACTTTCCTCTTTCTTTTTCTTCTTTCTTTTTCACAACCGGCTTCCTAGGTACTTTGTGCTCAAATACTGTTATTTCTAAAACATTCTCGGGTAGTTCTGAATTTTACTATTTCTTTCAACAGTAACGGTAGTGAGTGATTTTTTCCAGCCTCTTCCATTTTAACAACTTGTGCTTGTTTTTCTCTTTTGACACGTTTTTTTCTTTACTTCTTCTTTTTTTTTAATTATTTTTTAAATCTTTCCTGGGAGTGTCTTCTTCAATAATGGCGGTCTCTTGTATTTGCTTCGGGACCCTTCAGGAGCGCATTCTAATGTCTTAGGAACCTCTTCAACTGTAACTATTGTTTGAAGCTTTTTACTTTTTCTCTTTATAGTAACACTAACAATTTATTCCTATTTGTCATCTTTCTACTTTATTATTATTAGTTTTATGACAGTTTACTTTGTAAGTACTTGTTTTCCTGTAACAATTACTGTCTATTTTATTTAGTATTTCTCCAACAAGAAGTTTCGGCGATTTAAGCGTTTCTTTCTCTTCTAATAGAAGAACCAACAAATTATCAAAATTAAATTTACTGTTGTTTGGAGTCATTTGCCTTCCTTTTTTTCTTCTTCTATTGCAACAATTCCAATCTGTTTTTCTTGCCGCCTTTTTCCTTATTCCAAGTTTTTCTTTCTCATTGTTTTCTAATTTTTCTATTTTTTATTTGTTCTCGTGTTATGTTCCTGGCAGCTTTTTGTTTTTCATTTTTTTTTTCAAATTTACTTGGACTTATAATAATTTTTAATAAGAACATTTCAGCACGAAACTGTGTTTTTTAAATTAATGATGAAATTCTATTGATGATTAAATTGTTATAGAGTTTGGCCGGAAATTAAACTTTAAAATCGACTCAAAAAAGGGGATTTTTTTGGGAAATATTGATTTGACAAAAAATTCTTTAAGAAAGTTTTTTGTACTTCTACCTACTTGTTCTGCACTTATTTTCTTATTATTCTCAGGTTTTACCACTTTGCCTAACTTTTATATAAATTTTTTTAACTTTTGCTTTTGTAGTTTTTAATTTTTCTTTTTTTTTTATTTTTCTTTTATGGTTTATAATTCCCAACTTTTATTATTTGTCATGCATTTTTAAATTTTCTCTTCTTTTTATATATTTTTTTACTTATATAATTTGTAAAGTATGTTGAGTTATATATAGAAAGTTTTGGACCAAAAACTGTGTGTTTTAACGATTAATGATGATGTATGACATACGGTGACACAGGTATTAAAAATATACCGAAATTTTCATAGAGGCAAAAAGCAATTTTCTTTGAAAAAAAAATATAAATGATGGCCCGAAAAAAAAACCTCTTTTAGCAAAATTTTTAAAGTTTTTAAACGATTTCGCATTAAAATTAAAAATATTTTAAGTATATGTCTCATTTAGGCGTACATTTTTTTATAATTTAATATCTATTTCAAATTTTTTATTTTGATAGTTTTGTATTTACTATAGTTTCTGTTTTTTTTTATTTATTACGGTTTTTTATTGTTCATATTTTTTATTTGTTATTTTTTGTCATGTCTCTTTCATATTTTGTTTTTTTATATATTTTTTCATCGATCCAAATGGGACTTTTTCTGGATTGTTATTCTTTCACGGTAATTTGACTTAAAATTGAGTTTTTCTCTATTATTATATTATATCCGTTTACCATGATACGAGTATATATTTTTTAACTTTTCCGGATGAATGTAAATTGACAAATATGCCTAAGTTGCTTTTTACGTTGTTTAGTTGCTTTGCACTCAGATAAAAATTATCAACAAAAATACAATTTGAACAAAAAATAATTGTGCTGCTGATTTTTTTATAAATCTGACAATTCTACTGACCAAGTTCTACTAATTTAGAAAATGTAACGACTCCCAATGATAATGACGAAATACCAATTTTATCCCAATCTTTCTTCAAAAGCTTGAGGTGATTCGTATGGAAATCCCTTCCAGTCAGTTTGCAGTAAATTTATCTGATAGGCGTTCTGAATGGAAGGAAGCAGCCGACTCCGATGCGCGAGTTACCAATTTCCGTTCACCCTGTTAGCAATTTAAATTTATCATCAACGAAGCCATTTACCCATAAATAAATTGCATCGGGGTATGCAGCTATGAGCACCCCATATTAAGAGAATGCGATTTTAGTGGAAGCCATTTCGGCGTTAAGTTCAATAAGGGGAAAATTGCGTAACCCAGTTCATATTAAGATACTGTTATGTGATTCTCAAGTTCTAAAGATACAAAGTTGAATTCATTATAGCTAGTCGCTGCCAGGAAGTCCATGAATGGCACAGAAAAAACTCCATTAACACAAATTAAAGTCGTGAAAACTTTAAAATATAGTGCCTTTTAAAAGACTTTCAATTAAGTGATTTAACAAGGTTTCTGCGAGCTCTATTGAGAAACTGCATTTTAGCATTCGAGAGTCTGGAATTGCCGTTTTAAAAATAGATCGAAAATTTTATTTTAAAACTCTCGACCTTTCTCTCTTTCTATATACGTATGTAACCCACGTATTTCCAGTCTCTGTTTTGTTCCCACTTGCGAAGCCTCAAAAAGCGCGCTTTGCTCTAATAAGGAGGAACGTTGGAGGGTTTTTCACGGCTCCTTTAAGTGGCAAACTTGAGCATTTAATAGCAAAGTCAAGTTTGTGGTAGAAACGCAAGAAGGTTTTTCTTTTACCTGTCCGCTTCAAAACTTGGCCTATCCGAGCTAGATATAATATAATATGTTATGTGCGGTTAAATGTCATACAGCATCCTCACATTTCACATATTTTATTTGCCCTCACGTGTATGGCGAAGGTTACGCCAGTCCCTAAGGAGGAGATTTATGCCGAAGCTCACGGAGTTTTATATTTCGCAAGAACAAAGGCCTAATGCAATTTCCTTGAGGTGAGCATCCTGTTTGCTGCCGTATTCTTCTCCTACGATGACGCCCATAAAGGAAGATATGTTTTTATTTTGACGTCCGCTATGTTTATTGCTTTCCAAGAATAGAGGGTCATTAAATTTTCATAGCCGAGTTTTATTCGTCTAATCCCGATGTTTAATCTAAATCGTCCACTAAAGTGCACATAAAGTATAGTTCAAATATTGGTCTTTCGTTTCTCGAGTTTATTGAGGGTATGAACAGTTTGGAGCCAAAACGAAAGAAAAACAATAGAATTACTTCCTTTCGTAGTTTTTTTTTAACATTCTCTATTTTTCCAACCCACAAAGTCTCAAGGACCAAAAATGATTTTTAAGAATGACTCCTTTTCAGTACTTGTATCAGTAATACATATGATTTCTCAATTATACTTAACGTTAAAATTACTTAAATTGCATTGCATCTAATAGTTTCAAGCAGGTTTTTTTATTTTTATTGTGTTTTTTCGACAAAAATTGCAATTTTGGGAATGTTTGGTACTCTATCTGTGGATCAATTGTTTATCTGTGGACAATTACAAAAAAAAAACAAACAAATTGACAAATATAAATTTCGGAGTGCTTGCAGATTTTCCTTAACTTTTGTAAAAAAATGGCATGCTCGAAGGACCAAAAATTATTTTTGGAATGACTCTTTTTCTGCACTTTTAATAGTAATACTTAGTATTCAACTGTATTTAACTTAAACATTTTTATGAATTTCGGCGTATCTGATAGATTCAAGAAGCTTTTTAGGTATTTTTAGTTTTTTTTTTACAAAAATTGTCAGCCTGAAGGCCTAAAAATGCAATTACTTTTGTAAAAAAATGGCACGCTCGAAGGACCAAAAATGATTTTTAGGAATGACTCCTTTTCTGAACTTTTAACAGTAATACATATTATTCGACTGTATTTAACGTAAACATTTTATAAATATCGTTGTATCTCATAGATTCAAGAAGGTTTTTAGGATTATTCTGTTTTCTTTTTGACAAAAAATGTCAGCCTGAAGGACTAAAAATGCAATTTTGGGAATTCTTGATACCTTTATCTGTGGAACAATTAAAAAAGAACAAACAAATTGACAAATATAAATTTCTGAGTGTTTGCAGAATATCCCTAAGAAAAAAAATGGCACGCTCGAAGGACCAAAAATGATTTTTAGGAATGACTCAAGTTCTGAACTTTTAATAGTAATACTTATTATTCAACTGTATTTAACGTAAACCTTTTTGATTAATTTCGTTGTATCTGATAGACCTAAGAAGGTTTTTAGGTATTTTCTGTTTTTTTTACAAAAAATATTAGCCTGAAGGACTAAAAATGCAATTTTGGGAATGCTTAATATCACTATCCGTGGATTTAGGAATGACTCATTTTCTGCACTTTTAATAGTAATACTTACTATTCAACTTTATTTAACGTAAACCTTTTTGATACATTTCGTTGTATCTGATAGACTCAAGAAGGTTTTTAGGTATTTTCTGTTTCTTTTTACAAAAATTGTCAGCCTGAAGGACTTAAAATGCAATTTTGGAAATGTTTGATATTGTAGTGTGATCTGTGGATCAATTACAAAAAAAAAACAAATAAATTGATAAATATGAATTTCGGAGTGTTTCCAGAATTTACCTAACTTTTGTAAAGAAAATTGGCACGCTCTAAGGACCAAAAATGATTTTTAAGAAGGACACCTTTTCTGAACTTTTAATAGTAATACATATTATTCAACTGTGTTTAACGTAAACATTTTATAAATTTCGTTGCATCTCATAGAATCAAGAAGGTTTTTAGGTATTTTCTGTTTTCTTTTTACAAAAAATGTCAGCCTGAAGGACTAAAAATGCAATGTTGGGAACGCTTGATGCCTCTATCTGTGGATCAAGTACAAAAATACAAACAAATTGATAAATATGAATTTCGGAGTGCTTGTAGAATTTCACTAACTTTTGTAGAAAAATTATCTTAGTATCTGATAGATTGAAGAAGGTTTTTTTGGTTTATTCTGTTTTTTTTTTGACTAAAAATGCAATTTTGGGAATGCTTGATACCTCTATTTGTGGATCAATTACAAAATAAAAACCAACAAATTGATAAATATAAATTTCGAAGTGTTTGCAGAATTTCCCAAACTTTTGTAAAAAAATGGCATTTTTGAAGGACCAAAAACGATTTTTAGAAATGACTCTTTTTCTGCAATTGTAATAGTAATATGTATTATTCAACTGTATTTAACGTAATAATTTTGTAAACTTTCTTGTATCTGATGGTTTCAAGAAAGTTTTTGGATTTTTTGTGTTTTTTTGACAAAAACTGCCCGCTTGAAGAATTAAAAAAGCAATTTGGAAATGCTTGATCTGTGGATCAATTACCAAAAAGAAGCAAATTGATAAATATAAATTACGGAGTCGGATTCAATTAGTTTCAGGCAAAATTTCAATAACTTCAGTAAAAAAAATGGCAAGTTTAAAAGACCAACAATTATATGCTAAGAATGACTATTTTTGTATAAGAGCTGCTTCAAGAGCTTTTTGGATTTTTTCTTTTTTTTTTAAATATTTCTGAACGAACCAAAAATATAATTTTTAAGAACAGTAGATACTCTTATTTTTGTGGATGAATTGCGAAGAAAAAGAAAATTGATAAATATAAATTTCAGAATATTTCAAAAATTGCACAAATTTTTGTCAAAAAAACGACAAGCTCAAAGAACCAAACATTTTATTTAAAAAATAAATATTATTTGTTATTGTATGATTTGTAGTTCAACGTTATTTAAAGCAAAAAATATGGGAATAAACTTTTATTAGATCTGTTTCAAGGAGTTTTTGGGTTTTTCTGTTCGGAGCAAAAAAGCATTTTTTGAAAATCACCACTAGTCTTTACTTTTGTATTGTGTCGATCAATAAATTGTTAATGAAAAGCAAATTGATGAATGTAAATTTCGGAATGTTTTCAGAATTTCAATGACTTCTGTGGCATATTTTTACTTACATTGACCTATTTTAAAAATAAAAATTATTCTTGAAAGATTCACAGTGAAACTTGAAAACGAGCAGATATTCCACTGCTCGAAACGTCGTGTAAAAAAAAAACTCAATAAAGACAATGGAAGTCCAAGATGTTTCACTTAATAGTACATCATTGTCTACCACCTTTAAATTATTCTTGACTTTATCAGAATTTTTGTAGTTTATTGATATACGATAAGCAAATTTTATTAAATTTAGAATAACAAAAAATGAGCTTTTTTGATATTTTCTCATTTTTTGACAAATTGTCAGCTCGAAGGATCAAAAATATCATATATGAGAATAGTTGACATCTTTTAATTTTGTGTTGTGTGGATCAATTGCTAAGGAAAAGCAAATTAATAACTCTACATTTTGGAATGTTTCCACATATTCATTGACTTTTGTGGAAAATGTGGCATGCTCAAAGAACTAAAAATTATATTTTAAAAATAATTATTATTCTGTACTTTTATCAGTAACTTTGTCGTTCAACAATATTCAACTAAATTTGCCACAAAATATATAGAACTTGACTTTATTAGATCGGTTTCAAGAAGCGATTTGGAATTTTTGTTTTCCTGTTCCTTTTTTTGACAAAAATTGTCAGCTCGAAGGACCAAAAAAGCAATTTTTGAAAATCTTTGATAATTTTTACTTTTGTGTTGTGTGAATGAATTTCGCTTTCGTTCAAAATTCCAGAGGATTTGTAGAATTCCAGGGAAATTTGTTGAAAAATGGCAAGCTCGAAAGACCACAAATTATATTTAAGGAAAACTATTCTACTCTTTTAAAAGTAATTTTGTCAGTCATTTAAATCAAAAATTGAAGAGTATTAGATTTGATTTAAGAAACTTTCGACTTTTTTCTACTTTTATTTTGACAAAAATTTATGCTCAAAAGACCAGAAACGCAATTTTTGGGAATACTTAATTCTTTTTAAGGGGATTTTGGGAATGATTTAGTATAATTTTTTAAATGTTGGACCAGACATGTTAATTAAAAAATTGGTCTTTTATAAATTTTTATTTTTTTTTGCCGAAAATTATCAGCTCGAATAAGCGAAAATGGAATTTCCTAAATTTCTTTTTACTGATCACTCTATATCACCCAGTTTGTGAGTGTGAGCGTGAACCGCACATTTCTAACTTTAATATTAACAGAGCTACAATCAAAAACCTTCGAAAATGAGACATCCTATACTTGATGCTTTCTGAGTTATACTTGATAATTTTCAAATTGATCCTTTCTGAATTACATTTGATGTTTTCTGGATTACACTTAACTATTCTGAATTACACTTGATGGTTTCAGAATTACATTTGATGTTTTCTGAATTACACTTGACTATTCCGAATTACACTTGATGCTTTCCGAATTACAGTTGACTATTATGAATTACACTTTATACTTTATGAATTACAATCGACTATTCTGAATTACATGTGACGGTTTCTGAATTACACTTGACGATTCTGAATTACACCTACAACGGAAAATGGAATTTCCTAAATTTCTTTTTACTGATCACCCTATCTATATCTATTGAAATTGAGTGCAAAATAGCTGCGTCAAATCTGTCAATAGCGTCTTTTGTATCAAAAACAAGCCCAGGAGGTGCGTGTGAGCGTGAACCGCCTCTTTCTTACTTTAATATTAACAGAGATACAACCAAAAACCTTCGAAAATGAGACAACCTGTACTTGATGCATTCTGAGGTATACTTGATAATTTTCAAATTACACTTAATCCTTTCTGAATTACATTTGACTATTCTGAATTACACTTGATGCTTTCAGAACTACATTTGATGTTTTCTGAATTACACTTGACTATTCCGAATTACACGTGATGCTTTCCGAATTACAGTTGACTATTCTGAATTACAAGTGACGGTTTCTGAATTACCCTTGACTATTCTGAATTACACTTGATTTGTTCTGAATTACACATGCTACTTTCTGAATTACAGTTGGAAACGGCGTAGATATGTAAGGGATAATGGTTTTTAGAATCCAGCTAAAACAAATACCCGGCTCTTGTTAGAGTACCTAATTCCCTCTATTTAACGTTCTAGATTCCTATAACATTTTAAATTGAGCATTAGAACACTTATTATTAAATAAACAAGTTTTCAAAATTTTTTATTTGGAAAATAAGTGATCATGTTTTTTTTTAATATTGTTGAGGAAATTGAATAAATAATGCTTTATTTATTCTTAAATGTAAAACTTTGTAGAGACATATTTATATCACTGTAAATTTTTTTTTGCCGGGTAATAAAACCGGTTAGTACCGTACCCGGCCCCTGTGCCGGGTACCCGGCTTTTGCCCTCACCCGTTACATCTCTAATAACAATGTCAGTAAGCATGTGTCATTTGCTTAGTTAAAAATGAGTTGTTACTCACAGGTAGGCAATATATATGATTATGAAGTTATAATACACATCGCTTTTTGGTGACATTATCCTCGAAAAGCTTTTGCGCCAACCAACCAAAATATATTTGAATTGTGTTCCAACATCCGAAACGCGTCATCAATCTGCTTGAATGGTCCATAGATCTGGTGGAACTCTAAATAATTGAAACTCGGATTGTGGAATGTTCCCTTTGTTACTATTCGAATCAAAGCTAATACACATTCAAAATCGGATATTCTCCATTTTGTGTGCCGCGCTTTGAAAGTTGTTATTAGTCGTATGGTGCCGCGTGCCAATCATCGTCGTGTTTACCAAGTTAATGAACCAGGAGAAGTGTAGATTGAATTTGCGGTCATGTTAATCGGTTTTGGAGCAGTTGTTTCTTTCTCTATCAGAGTGGGTAATCAATTGATCAAAACCCGCCCGACATGTAAATGAGTTGTCGTTGGAAACTTTTCGGAAGCCGAACAAAGGGAGACGAGTAAATAGACTCAAGTGTGTACCGTATTTTTAACATGTTATTGTTGCAAATAAAATGATTAAAAAAAACTATTTTTTCTCCTTATAGTTTGCCACGGCTTGGCTAAACTGTGATTAATCTGAAAACTCTGAAAAAACTTAATTCAACTTATAATAATTAGTATTCTGCTAATACAAAGAGAAGGTGCCAATACAAAATCCATTCCCAAACGGCCTAAACCAGGAAAAGGTCGGCACAAGGTGGAGCAGAAAGACCACCAAGCCTGCTTCGAAGAAGGGCCGTAGGATGGCAGGTAAGACCACATTTCTACAGGTCAACCTTCAGCATGCGAAAGCAGCTACATACCTTTTAGAGAAGAGGTTCAGGGAAACTAAGGTGGATATAGCCCTCATCCAGGAACCATGGACCTCACAGACAGAGTATCTGGCTTAAGCGACAGGAAGAGTAAGATTATTGCTTGCGATTGGGATGGTAAAACAAGAGCAGCTATTCTTATAAAGAAAGATCTTTTTTTTACTTACAGAGTTCTGCACTAGAGATGTGGAAGCGGCACGTGTCTCGCTAACCACACAGAACCACAAGACAGATGTAATCATCTGCTCAGCCTATCTACCGGGAGATGCGGAAGTTGAACAACTTCTGAGGTGGTGCGGAGACTGGTCGACCACGCTAAGAGAAGCAATAACCAGCTAATACAGGGATGTGACGCGAATGCATCCGACATGGTGTGAGGTAGCAGCAACGTTAACATAAGGGGTGAGTCACTACTTAACTACCTAACACCGGTGGATCTAAAAATTATCAACACGTGCAACAGACTAACTTTTGTAACTGTCAACAGACAAGAAGGTTTAGATCTCACGATCATCTGGACAGTATCCCCGGAGCAATCTTGCTCCGATCTCAAACGTATAACGTTTAACCTAAAAACGGGTAACAGACTTATGGTCTCTTTTAAAGATCCTAAGAGCACAGGCTGGGATTCGTATCGGGAGTCCCTCCAGACGCAACTGAATACGATCAACATCTCCTTTGACAGTTCTGTCAACGTAGAGCTGGCAGCCGAACGGCTGGCAAAAGCTGTTCTTGGTCTATGAACTGTCCAACGAGAACAAAAAACATCCTGGTGGAATAGCCCCCTGGAAAGTCAGAGGAAAAATGTCCGACAACTCTTTAATAAAGCAAAAATAACGGGCGATTAGGATACTTACAGACAAGCCCTAGCTAACTGCAACAAGCAGATCAGGGCTGCTAAAAGAGAGTCTTGGGGAAGGTTCTGTGGCGGAATTGAAGACCTGCCAAGAGGCGCCTGGATCCATAAGATTATCTCCAGGGAGCCGTATCAGGAGCTTGGATCGATAACCTACATCTTTAATAGTATAGTTAGAGATACTCGCAAGCTGCCATTTTCCGGGTAGCCGGCTGACAAATCTGGAGACCAACACAAGCCCCTTGGGACGATTTAAACGATCCAAAAGGGCAGATTGGAAGCTCTCAAAAAAAGTGGTCAGACCAACCCTGCTAAAATCCACAATTATGGTTTTCAACTATACAAATCGCCGGGGAGGATGAAGTGTTCCCGGCAGTACTACAACAGGGCCTGGATCAACTCGCACCTCTATTAACAAAGCTCTTTAGAGCGAGCCTTGCATGGAACTTTATTCCAAAACTGCTGGTCCAAGGTGAGGGTCGTCTAAATACCAAAGATATATACAAAAGACAGAAAGATTACTAAAAAATTGTGTTTTCTGAAGCACAACCACTAATAGTGATACCATACCAGAAGACTACACAACTTTTATTCAAATACATGCTGCACAACTTCAATAATTGTACGGGAGTGAGAGCTCAACTAGGTGGATCTTTTCATCGATTTTACACGCAGATGAATAAACAATCTACTCTTAGTAAACGTCCCTAGTTGATTGGTAGAGAACTTGACTCTATGAGTCCAGTCGGAACCTAAAGAAATTGAACTAATTTGGATCTTAATTTACTACATATTTTCTGGGAAATAGTTGTCGGCAATATTTTAAAAATGTCGGATATAAAGTACAAACTTAAATTAGAAACGTCTATTTCAGACGGCGCCGGACGAAAATCGATTTGGTTTCTGAGCGACACTCTATCGGACCTTTCACGAGCAACAAGTATTACTTCTTTTCAGTTCGAATATTGCCAGAGAGTGGCTTCAAAATATTCCAGGAAAGAGCTTTTCGACTCGTTGACTCGTCACTTTTTGGCATAAAGCGCATTTTGCAAACTATCAATCTGGAACATATCGGATCGTATAACGATTAGGACGACGATGCAAGAGCAATTCTGTCGCAATTACCAACTAAAGCTGGAACAAGACAACCCTTAAATGCGGCCAATCCATCTCACTTCCTACTCCCGACAGGCAAAGTTTCTAAGTTTAGTTTGGACAAGTTAACCTATTATTTGTTCGTTTTGGACGAGACGGAAACTGCCTACTTTGGGGCTTAAGAAGATATGTTTGAGGATTTACTTAAAAAAATATTTCTTAAATAGTAGCTCTTTCTAGTAAGCTGGTCAGTTTTTTGTTTTACCAGGAAGTTTTGTGGAGTAGTTTTGATTTTTTCCATGGTCGTCCATTTCAAATAGCGAGTTGAGGAATTTACAGATTAGTCCTATTCGATCCATGTAAATCTGTCAGTACTTGTCGCCACACTAATATTTTGAGACATATCATGTCTCTCTCTTTATCCGGAAAATTGAACCAATTTTCAGGATAAGTTGTTATTTTAGACTCATTTGTCAATTGGGTATGCTATGTGGAAATTTTGATTAAAATGAGCGCCTAAGGGCGACTTTAACAAGTTCAAGTAAAACTTAAGATTGAAGATAAAACACCAGACTTGATGTACATTGTATTGTTTACCTGACAGATAAACAATGCAATGTAGGCTATATCTGGAGTTTTATCTTCAATCTGAAGTTTTACTTGAACTTGTAAAAGTCACCCTAATATCCATTATGAGGAGTAATAATGATTATGGCTGTGAGAAGGCATCAATCTAAACAAAGACAAAAGAATGCTCGTGTAGTTGATATTTTCCTATTTCACAAATCTTTGTGTTATTTACAACATTTTTTTCCGAACAATACATTTTCATTTCAAATGGAACATCGCCTACGGCCATGTGAAAAGTGCAATTTTTGACACTAGTTGCACAATATACTATTACATCTCCCATTTGCTAATTTTAATATAACTAACGCGTTTTTTATTGACGAGACAATATGTTGTGAGGTCAATATCTCAATAGCCCTAGCTCGAGAAAAAATCATATGAAAAAGTCACTTCTTTTGGTGTCTTCTACACTTACCTGTTCTATATCATTGAGATGTGAAACAACCTGTATAAGCATGTTGCTAAATTGTCTAATTATCGTCATTCCCGGTCAATTTAACGCAATTCATTTAGGCAATTACTTGCTGGATATTGATCCATATTTTAAATTGCCTGGTGCTGGTGTCAGGGACGTCAAAATCGCTCTGAATTGATCAATTTTAATAGACGTGTAGAAGCATTCAAATAGTGTTCTTCTGCACTTGTGTATAAAGAAGCAAAAGAAAAGATACTTCAGTAGTCATTAGTAACTTTTCTGATAACCATGACTATTGCGTGCAATATCACGTCTCATTAAGTTTTGATGTTGCTAATGTTGACACAACCCCTTTCAGGAGTTCTGCTCATGGCCAGCGAATTTTGTTGAACTTTGCTAACAATTGAAAAATATTGACAAAATTATCATAACAGGCTACGCAGTAATACGTTATATAATTTCGCATGGTTTCGCAGAAAATGCAATTATACCGAAATTAATTCAAACCGGCAAAACACAAATTCAACGAGAAAAAAACAATTGTTGTAAATTGCTTTTGGTCCAAGTTTTTCCAACTGGGAAAAATGTGAAAAACAATATACCCTAAAAGTAATCATCCTTAACGGAACTTCAATAATTTTTCTACTTCACAAAGAGGCAAAGTTAGTTTCATTTGTCCATTAAAGTAGATAAATAATAGACAGCCTATTGGCGTAGGTGCGGTAGAGAACAAGTGGTTGGGGAACAGGGGGTGTAAGCTTGGTGGAAATTTTATCAGAATTAGAGCCTAAAATCTATTACGACTGATCACTCCTCATATTGGTGTCTTTTGAACCAAAGAACGCCGCAGTACCCATTTGATCAGTGCTTGTACATATTAGTGCGGCACCATGTATATATGTTGATAATTAAATGTTCGCAAAAGTTGTCAGAAAAGTTCTACTCTAGTATCAAAAATTGAGGTCTACCTTCAAGGCTCAGAAAGTTAGTTTTCACATTAATAAGATTATGAAAAAGTGATTCAAAAGCGGTTTATTTTGGAAAATTATAGTTTTTTTTTGTTGGCTTGTAATTTGATTCAGAAAGATTCTAGTTTCTCAGTAATGTCTGAATTTAGCACATTAAAATGTATTTAGAACTGCTCTGTGGGATTGAAACAATTGATACTAACTTGAAACCCAGAAAAAAATTTATTCAAAATATTTGTTCAAAAATATTAATAATTTGTGTCAGAAAAACAGTACATTTCCAGAAATGATCGAATCCAATACTCTTCGCTTCAACTGCACTAGAGAATTCATTATTTATAGTATCTTATTGAGGTCTACCTTTAAGGAATTAGACAGTAACATCTTTCAACAATGTGGTTAGGAAAAAACTTAGTCAAATAAAGTTATGTTCAGAGTAGAACTTTGTTTTGGGTTAGTAACGATTCAGAAAAATCTCTTTTTTTCAGAAATGTCAAAATTATTGAGCACAGAAAAATGCACCAGCTATCAAAAGTCGTCAGAAAAATTCTGTTTTAGGATCAAAAATTGAAACCTACCGCCAGGACTTAGAAAGTCACATCTCCCATTAATAAGCTTAGGACAAACTGATTCAAAAACGGGTTATTTCAGAATTCTATGTACCTCGTCTATGAAGGTTAATAGTTTGACTCAGAAAAATTGTGAAACCGTGAAAAAAATTTAAAACTGCTTGACTGAAACAACTGAAACTGAGAAAGTTATATTTCTCAATACCAAAATTATGGAAAATTGTTCAAAAGGGCCTAAATACTTTTTTTTTTGTAAAAAATGTCATTGGTAGTAGTTTGACTCATAAAAAGTTTAATTTTTCAGAAATGGTCGATTATTTCGTTTTTGGTGGGTAGTAACTTGATTGAGAAAAATCTTGTTTTACCAAAAGGAGGAATTAATAAAAATATTGAAGCAGAGAACTTAGGACTTCGAAACAGACCTCCTAAAACAGATCAACAATATCTGGAACAAAACGTCAGAGCAAAAACCATCATTGAAGATCTACATAAAAAGCTTTCAGTAAGAAATCAACAGATAGTTACTCACCAGAGAAATCTCGAGAAAAGCTCAAAAGTAGTGGTTGATTAAAGTAAGGAAGTCAATGAAATCAATAAATGTAAGCAACAGATGCAAACTAAAACAAAAACTCTATAAAAAAGACTTTGGAAACTTCTGGTCTATTTAGCGTTTGGATGTGTACCATCCAAGTTGGTTCGAAAGAAGGAATGACAGGGTGGCCGTCTTTTAAAAATGTTAATATTTAGTACACAGTGAAGGTCTAAGTGCACTAGTTATTGGATTTTTGTAGATTGATACAAACATGTTTGCAAAAGTGGTCAGAAAAATTCCGTTTTAATATCAAAAATTGACTTCTACCTTCAGGATGCAGAAAGCTAACTCCCTCGTTTCATTGGGTTAGTAATTTGACTTAGAAATACGGTAGTTTTTTAGTAATGTCATATTTGAAAATATTGAAAAGCACCGTTTAAAACGATTGGTACTATTTTGAGTACTTTGAGGAAAGTCACATTTCTCAATATTGACAATATGAAAAAATAATTCAAAGGAGGCTTAGTTCCGAATAGTACTTTGTTTTTTGTGGAATAATAAATAGACTCGGAAAAACTGTAGTCTATCAAAAATGTCAAAAATCGAGTAGAGTATTACCAATTGCCAAGGGATTGATTCAAGTTATAATAGATATTGCATACTGAGATCCCGTACCTTCAGGACGAAGGAAATTTAGTAATTTTTTAATTCTTTTTTCATATCAGAAGTTTTTGTGAGAAGAATTAAATAATTGTTTCTTGTATCTGTATTTTTTTGATTAGGAGTATTTCATACAAGCAAGTTAATGCCAAATTAGATGTTGTACAGAGCAGAAGCAGGCGACATCCACCAGCGTATTTTAGATCTAATGCTGTACGGCAGATGGCTCTCAGTTAGAGAAGCAGCCCATATTGCTCTGTACCTCGCTGGATATCGGAACCAGAACGAAGTGAACCGAGTGTAGGTGGTCACCAATTTGTCGATAAACCCATCTGCATACCAGTTTCGGTATCTACCCCTCATCAGTACAGCTTTGGCTGGTCGACAAATTGGGGACCATGATTTCAGGGGCTTAAAGTCTTAAATGTACAGAGTACCGGTGAGATGTTGTACAGAGCAGAAGCAGGTATTTTAGATCCCTCGCTGGTGGACCGACATCCACCAGCGTATTTTAGATCCAATACTGCATGGCAGATGGCTCTCAGTTCGAGAAGCAGCCCATATTGCTCTGTACCTCGCTGGTTATCGGAAACAGAACCAAGTGAAACGTGTGTAGGGTGAAACGACCAGCCAAAGCTGTACTGATGAGGGGTAGCCCCCGAAACTAGTATGCAAATGGGTTAAAAGACAAATCGCCTGCTTCTGCTCTGTACATCATCTCACCGGTACTCCGTACATTTCAGGCTTTAAGCCTCTGAAAACTATGCAGATGGGTTGATCGACAAATTGGTGACCACCTACACTCGTTTCACTTCGTTCTGGTTCCAATAACCAGCGAGGTACAGAGCAATATGAGCTGCTTCTCGAACTGAGAACCATCTGCCATGCAGTGGCAGATGGTTCTCAGTTCTCTGATCTAAAATACGCTGGTGGATGTCGCGTTCTTCTGATCTGTACAACATCTCACCGATACTCCGTACATTTCAGGCTTTAAGGCTCTGAAATCACGGTCCCCAATTTGTCGACCAGCCAAAGCTATACAGATGAGGGGTAGACCCCGAAACTAGTATGAGGATGTGTGGATCGACAAATTGGTGACCACCTACACTCGTTTTACTTCGTTCTGGCTCCGATAACCAGCGAGGTACAGAGCAATATGGGCTGCTTCTCGAACTGAGAACCATTTGCCATGCAGTGGCAGATGGTTCTCAGTTCTCTGATCTAAAGTACGCTGGTGGATGTCGCCTTCTTCTGCTCTATAAAACATCTCACCAGTACTCCGTACATTTCAGGCTTTAAGCCTCTGAAATCACGGTCCCCAATTTGTCGACCAGCCAAAGCTGTACAGATGAGGGGTAGACCCCGAAACTATTATGCAGATGGGTTGATCGGCAAATTGGTGACCACCTACTTCTCTTAAGGCCAAATGTTTTATTTTTCTATGTATATTCCACGTCAACCCGCTTTGTGTCCCTATCGTTATGGGACATCCCTTATACGATAAATTAGACAGGACCAACAGTTTAAAAAGAAGTAAAATTATCGCCAATTGAGTAAATAAAAAAAAATCCATTAAACAACAAAAACTGCCAACGTCTTTCGCAAGACTATTATTTCACTGACGTGCACTTGTTAGACGTCGAATGTGACGTCGATTTGTTAGGCTGGGACCCTAAGAAACCGACGTCATATTTTACCTGTAGAGTTGCGTTTAATTTTTCCAATGCGTTCTTTTAATAATGACAAGATTCCCTTCATGGTGTTTAAATATAGAGGGGTATATTTGACCTCACACTAACAAAATTCTCCTGTGATCTCCCGCCTCTCCCTAAAAACTCATCCGAAGCAGTTTTATGAGTGGTGAGCATCCGAAGCAGACACAATAAATCACC
>OX638298.1:47960682-48025891 GCA_951812265.1 Taphrorychus bicolor | reverse complement strand
GGATTGATTTTGTTTAATTAAGTTGCGTTTCTTTCCATAATATATCGTTCTTTCCCGCTTTGTTTGTACGGTATTAACAACTGATTTCAATAGAACTGAGTTTCAAAAGGGGCCTTAAAAGTGGGTGGCGCCTTGTTTCAGACTATCAAGCTATCTAGCACATCTACCCCACGACCACTCTCCGGCTCGAGGGTAGCTAGCTGTCGGGTTTTGCCCCACAACTCAGTTGGACCAACTGTTATTTCAGATCACCCACCTTTTTGTGTTTGGTAACCTCCTATTCATATTTTCTTTTTTTTTTTTAATAGAATAAAGGAAGAAAAAAAAGGAAGAAGGGGTAACAGTTTCCCAAAACCAATCAGTTGCAGCTCGGATGGTTGTAAAAAGAACGAGGAGAAATGTTTGTCATAGAAGTCTTTTAATTTTTAATTAAATATATATTTATTAAATATATATTATTAATATATTTATATAATATATTTATAAATAATTTATTAATTAAATTGACATTGCTACCTGTATCTATTAAATCAACGAACAGTTCTTAGAAACAAAGAACAGTTCTTAGAAATAACCAAACGCAATCTTGAGCTAGTGTTTTTTGGCAGGCCAGCGCTTGTGCTACGTAGTGTTCGGTTAGACAGGGCCGGGCCCACAATGGACAGTTTTTTCCAACAGGAAGACGGTTTGATGATGGGCAGTTATCTATTCTCCTTTCTTGACGAGCTCTACATGGAATATATATAAAAATGGTTTCATTGTTACTATTATAAATAAGGAACTTCTCCACTGGTGTAGGTGCAGGCAACTAGGTTGATGACTGCTTTTGAATTTTGAATATCACTCCAGGGAGTACGGCATTTTGAGTGGTGAAACTCTACGTTTACGTTCACTTTAGACAAACTTGAACATGAACGTGTACTTACTTTCTAAATATACCCATTACAAAACCCGCAATAAGCTTCTTCTGCCTTTGTTGCCGCAAATTCTGCCATTGGTGACGTAAAGCAACTCAGACTCTACTTATGCTGTTTTACTCAAATCTAGACACTTGGTCCGGTACAACACCAAATGGCAGGGGGTTCATAAACTTGACTACCCCGAATGCACTACCGAAATTGCTAAAACCCTTTATCACCTTACTTCAATTAACGCGACTTCACAGAGGACCTGAAAATCAGCCACAAGTTAGTGCCTATCACTGATCGTCTCTTTACACAAAATAATCTTCAAGAGGAAGGAGTTTTTGGGTTACCGTTTCTGTGTTGTAGGAATAAAACTATCAAGCTACCAAGCTTTCGGTATCTTTTAATGTCTTTATTAGGACTGAGAAAATTGCAATACATTTTAAAAAAGTTGTTGAGATCGGAAAGCGATCTACTAAAGGAAAACGGAAACATTCTTGTACAGCACAGTTTATATGTTACAATTGAAATCACTTTTAAACAATACAAATGAATAGTTTTTAATTACTGACACTTTTGAAACCAAAAAATTGGGAGGCCGAATTGTCAGAGTCCAAAACTATCTGCATTTCATAGAATAGTTAACAATTGAAATCAAAAGTGCGAAATTTTAAATCAAAATCAAACTCAATTATCCTTTGAATCCCTGCATCGATTTCGGTGTCTTTGGAAGGTTTGTACAAAGTCAGAGATTTATCTTCAATGTTAGCTATGAGTGGCTGCTTGCAATGATTAGTATTAACCAAACTGGGAGTAACTTCCTGAATTTAGGTTACTTCTTAATTTGCAATTCTATGGATGGAAACAAGGACATTTTTTTTAACATTTTACTGAAACAAAGGGCTCCAAGTTGAAAAAACATATACGAGTTCGATTAAAATTAAGGTCGTATTGAATAAGTCATTGTGTCCGATCCAGTACCTAAGTCTTGAAAAAATGTATAATACAATACTCCCAAAAGATCTCTCCCCAATGTTGTTCTCTGCCATTTTCCATTCTGTATGCTGCTCTAAGCAAAACTGTATTTTTTACCATTAGGAAGGCGAATGAAGTTAAGGAGAAAAAGGAAGAGTATTGCCAAATCTTTTATCAAATCTGTTCTGCCAAATAGAATTCTACTGACAGAACCTAAACTGAGAACGTGAACTACATTGACTAGGTCATTTTCAGTTCCCGTTGGTTCTGGTTCTGATTGACATAAAAATTACAGACCAGCTGATTTTAAATCAATCACCTTTGTTGAAAATCAGCTGGTCTATCATTTTTTTGACAACCAGAACCAGAACCGCTCTGAAACGAAAATGGTTATAAACAGAACTGAACTAACCCGGACTAACCTAAAACTAACCAAACCGAACTGAACTTTAAGGTTTATTTCCAAAAAGATTTAATATAAATTTGTAGATGTAACCTGGTAGAGTTTTGAGACAGATTGAGATATCAAAAAAGTGATTATATTCTTTTAAACGATACGCAGCCCTATATGAATAAAGTTATTTTGTGTTATTAGGATTCGACACAATAATAAAGGCCTATTGTACAGCCGCAGTTATAACTCTTCTTGAAGTAAAAGTGAAGATATTGTCAGATAATGTAACATACGTGGTCCAAAGTCAGGTTTAGCTGAACATAACTAGTACTTGAACCATTTAAGTATAGTATTACTGTCAAAATTAATCTTATTTATGATGTTCCAATAGGGCAGTTCAAGTATATCAGCCATGTTAAATGATAACTTTGAATCACCGTGGACATAAAGTATAATTATACTAAACTAAGAATCAATTGAAACGATACACCCCAAATTTTGAATGAAATTTGAAACTGTCTATCTCTGAAGCCACTCAACTGATTTTCGTTGGAGATGCCATTTTGGTAAGATCCATGTATAGACTGCTTTAAGTGGCTATGTACTCGGTTATATGTTTTGCAGGTTTCCTAATACAGGGTTCAACAAAACTTGATGCATTTTTGTAAAAACTTTTTGAGCAGATAATTTTGCGGAAAAAAAATCAGAACATTTTTTGCTACGGAAGTATGTGGAGACGCGTCGTACCTCGGGACGTATTTGGTGTTTTTTGGATATTTTGCCTGGTTCCATAGATATTTAGTTTTTTTTATAAAAGAGGTATCATTTAACACTGGGGCTCCAATTTGCCTCATAATACAAATATTGACAAAAATTTCATATTGAATATAAAGACTATGCATAGGCAAGCTAGACGTATAGGCGTAATGGCTATAAAGTTAGACCCATCTGCAGTGGCGAACAGAAAGTAAATTCAAATATCGAATTGATAATCGAATGTCCAAAATTAAGTGATGTGGAATAAAATGTATGGCTAATTTTGAAATTCCGCTGCCTGATTATTGCAGCAATTAATGATGCCGCGGGACCTTTTTCTGTCCTTCTTTATATCTTCATTAGTTTAAAAAAAAATTGGATTTTCTAAAAGTGTAACATTTCAAGACCCTAAGAAAAATAAATCCCCTATTCCATGAGTATTAAAAAAAATTGGAATTGGACGTAGCGATATGTGAACCAGAGCTATGCCTAATTGTTTAGATGTACAGGGTGAGCCACAAAACTGACACTAATCCTCATTTTTTTAATTTTGACTGAATGAAACTGAACTTCGAAAATTGTTTGCGTTAATAGAGACAGAGCGAATTAACCGATAGTCGCCATTTTTTATTTGAATATGTTCAGAAAGTACGGCTAATCTGAAGAAGTACGTATAACAAGATGTAACACGTAAAGATGAATAACATGAGAGCCTTGAAAACACTAAAAGATAATAATAATAATTGTTGTTTATTTGGCACCTGGCTAGAACAATATGCAATGATACAAAGTTTTGTAAACATAATACAAGTTTTTAAACTCTAATCTTATCCTAGATTAAACAATTAAGTCCAATTTATTTTTTAAATAATTTAAAACTTTATAATTAAACTCTATTAGTCTACTAGAACACTTTATAACAGTAGGGAGAGAATTGCACATTTGCAGTCCCTCGTAAAACAATGACCTTTGCAAAAGTGATGTCCGTACTAAGGCAATGTTGTAATCTGAACTAGATCTTACATTGTAATTATGTAAATTTGATCTGAGTTCTATAAAACTTTTTAGATATTGGGGCAACAGACCATGCTCTATTTTATAAATTATCTGAAGATTTGCCCTCTCAATATTCCGTTGCACAGAAAGCCAGCCCAGTGTATTTAACATGATTTTAACAGGGGTATAAATGTTACATCCAAGAATCACACGCATAGCCCTGTTCTGTAGTCTCTGAAGCCTGGTAATATCTCTCTGTGTACATGACATTAACAATGATGAACAATAGATAAAGTGAGGCAAGACAATTGTATTATATATAAGTAGCTTGGTACTATAAGAAAGATGGGAGGAGACACGTCTAAAGAAACCAATTTTTTTACCTAACTTTTTGCAAATATAGTCAATATGAACTGACTATATTCAAAACTTAGCTGCGGATCCAGTGTGATACCTAGATATTTCATTTCAGCAACAAATTCAATATTGCAGCCAGTCATGGACAAGTTTAAACTTAGATCTCGATATTTTTTGAAGTTATGTCTTGATCCGACAACCATGCATTTTGTTTTTGATGTGTTTAGTTTTAATCTATTTTGACATAGCCAGTTATATAATGGTTGCAATTCCAAGTTCATAGTATTGGTTATGTCCTGATACTCCTTTCCAGTTACACAAATCAGGGTGTCATCCGCAAAAAGATTTACAAAAGCACTCTTAAAAATCACATTTAGATCATTTATGTATATAATAAATAATAGGGGTCCTAATACACTACCTTGTGGTACATCATATTTACTAATCACTTTGTTTGAAGTCTTTTCTCCTATCCGAGTTCTATGATGTCTATTCGCCAAATAGTCCACAATCCATTCCAATGCTCTCCCGACAACACCATAATTCCTCAGTTTTTTCACCAAAATCCCGCGGTCAATTGTTTCAAACGCTCGTTTCAAGTCGACGAAAACTGCAAGCACCACATCTCCCTGGTTTATAGCTTTTCTCCAGCTTGCACACACATACTGCAGTGCAGACTCAGTTGAATGAGCACTCCTGAATCCTGACTGGCCGCAAAAGAGAAGTTTACGTGTTTCAAAGGATTCCCTAAGTTGCTGGCATACAACATCCTCCAGTATTTTATCTATTACGTGCAAAATATTTATGGGTCTGTAGTCAGCTGGCGTTCGAGGTGTCTCATTTTTGGGTATTGGCACTATGATGCTAATTTCTAGGTCTTCTTGCACTTTCCTTGTATTCAATGATATATATTTATAAGATTTAGTAACGAGTAACCAATCACACAAAACAAGTCTTTTACCAGCTGAACATTTATTGATTTGTCGCTAGTTCCTTTATTTTTTAGGGAAAAGACTATTTTTTTAAGCTGCGTAATATCTAAGGTTTTAAACCCATCAAGATGACATGTTTCCATTTCCGGAATCATGTTTTTCCACTTTTTATCTTCTATACTATTAGAAATATCAATAAGACGATCACGATAAAAATTATTGAAGTTATTTTCAACCAGCTCTGCGCTATTTCCAAAATCTATTTGTGAAAATTATGTGTTCTTTTTTTTCCCTCCAATCAAACCTTTTAGTGTTCTCCACATTTTTTTCCCATCCCCTTTACATTGTTCAATATTCTTATTATAATATGATTGTTTCTCTTGGCGCATTACTGTAGTTGCTGTGTTCCGTGCTGACTTGTCCTCTATCCAGTCTTCAGGTCTCCTAGTAAACTTAAAACTTTTTATAGGATCTATCTCTTTGTTTTTGAGCTTCTTAAACTGTACCTGTCATCCACGGAGATTTTTGGATAGTAATTCTTTGTAGTGGAGAAATCTTTTCAATTGCTGTTTGAATAATATTTATAATATCGCGATAAATAACATCTGCATCTACAGCCGTATAATTCAAATTTGCGCCCACCAGTTCCTCAATAAGACTAGCTCTGGTTACATCATTATACTTCCTGAACTCGGCATATTCTTCTCTTTTGGTCTTATAGTTACCCTGCAACTCAGTTCCAATGATTTCATGATCAGTTATAACTGGAAAGTCCGTTGGCACCTCTTTGGCCGCAAAATGATTTGTTATTATGTGATCTATTAGAGAAGATGATTTCTCTGTTATTCTGGTTTCTCTATTTACAATTTGGCAGAATCCCGCGTCCTGTATTATTTGTCGTAGTTTTTTTGTATCACCTTCTTTATGTAACCAATTTATATTTAGATTGCCCAAGATAAATGTTTTATTATCATTTATAGTTTCCTCATTTAACCTGCTTTCGAGATATTGTAGGAACTGAGCACAGTCTGCATTTGGCGATCTATACATAGCGCATACAAGAATAGTTTCATTTATTGTCTTTATTTTCAACCATACTGCCCAGTAGATGTAGTCCACATAAACAACATAAACAACAGAAGATGGAAAACATTGTTTTATATAAATAATTGCTCCTCCCGTGTGTCTACTGTTTGAAAAACTTGATACAGCCATGTATCCATCCACACAGTAGTCACTCTCAATTATATCCGGTGTAATATGCGTTTCACTGATGCATACTATGTACGGTAACCTCTCTTTGATCAATTGTCTAATTTCTAATATGTGGGATAAAAGTCCTTGAGAGTTAATATGTAGCATAATTCCTGTGTCCGGGGTTGACACTCTATGTTGTGACCATGATTGCTATTTAGGGCAGGTTTGTATTTTGGCTTTTTCCTTCTCTTTCAAATAACAAGGGCATTTCCTATCAAAAACTGAGTGGTTAAAATCGATATCTGTAATTTTCAGTATTTCTTTTGCATATTTGCAGTTGGTGCACACTTTAGATAGTGTAGGGCATGCTACATTTTGTTGGTGATCTCCGTTGCAAAATGGGCAAACAGGCGTTTCTCTCGTACATACAGATGACATATGACCATATTTCCAGCATTTGAAACATCTGAGTACACTGATAAACTCATAAATAGGGAAGCTCTCCCATCCCCTCGATACTCTTCCCAACTTTAGAAGAAACGTATGGGCTCCTGCGGAAGTTTCCAGTATCACGTTCCACTGCTTCTTCCCTTTAGGTAAATATCTCTTTATTAGTTTTATCTCTGTACCGTAAACTTCAGGAATCTTTGCCTTAATTTCATCGAGAAATGCGTCCATATCAGCAATAATTTCATACGATAAGCCAACGATGACTACCTTTGGCCTTTTTATTTCAGGCACTTTAATATCATATGTATCAGCAAATTTTTCGTACACAGCTTTTTTTTAGTTTTTTGGTGGATTCTTCCGTATCGCACAAAATGCGAATACATCCTTCATTGGACTGCAATACCCTGTTTTAAATTTACATCTATCTGCATAGGATCAATATCTTCGATAATACATTTCTTTGTAGTTTGACTATTTTGAGTGCGATCTTTTGGTTTAACAATTAATGGCGGATTAAACTTCTTTACAACTTCACTCCAATTAGTCGCACTTGACTCCGCAGTGCGGTAGTCCTTCGATTGTACAGCCTTTAGACATTCGGTTGCTTTACTTAGGATTTCTTCAGTTTTCTCTTCAATAGAGGTTAGTTTTGCATTAGTTTTCAGGCATTGCAGCACCCCAGATATACAGTGATTGCAAAAAAACATTATATCTGGTTGATCCATCGTTTTGCAGACATAATCTTTAATTTTAACACACACTGCATGAAATCTCTCATTACAGTATCCGCACTGAACGTATTTATTGTTTACAACAAAGTTGTCGCTGCACACCAAACACACACGTCCGTCCACCATGGCGCCCGACAACTCTCTGATACTAAGTTGAATAAATGAGAAAAGCTTAAAACAATTAAAAGCTTAACAAAATTGTTTTTAAGAACTTAAAAACTTTCAACTGCGTTCGAGAATTTTTGTATAAATCCAAATCGTTGAAAACAATTCATCTAGACTGACAAGTCAAAGCAATGTTCACTCTTTTACAGGTATAGTTGTAATATCATAAAAGCGACTGATAAAATTTTAATCAGAGAAAAATTATATTAAAAATAACAAAGCAACAAAATTAACAGCTTATTAAAAATATGGAAACAATGATAAAAAACTTTTGTTAAATGTTAATTTTAGATGAATGATGATTTGATATGTTTGTGACTCTATACTTTTTAATGCCTTATTGCAGCAGCACGAGCTTGCAGCACTGCATCTACTAAAGTGTCTGAAAATGCAAATTTGTAAACATTTTTGTTAGAATTAAAGCTAAAATCGGGTTAAACATGACAACATGTCTAAACATGCAAACTTTTTTGTTTTCGGAGAAACTCTTTTTTTTTATCAAAATAAGCGAAATGTGACTAAAAATGCTATGACGCTGTGACTATTAAAAAAAGATTTCGTGTTTTTCGAGAATCTGAGTTTAGGATTATTATCGAAAAAAATTACTCAACATGTGTAAAAATTAAAATTTTCAGGTAAGTCGTTTAAAAATGCAAATTTAGATTTTGTGCAAATACTCGAGGCAGGACTAGACTTAAAATCGTTTAAAACTTACACAAAGTGTATAAAAATGCAAATTTTTAGAACATTTTGTTGGAATTAAAGCTAAAATCGGATTAAAGACGACCTACATGGTCTAAACATGCAAAGTTTGTGTTTCTGAAGAAATTCAGTTTTTTTATCAAAATAAGTGAAATGTAACCAAAAACACTTCAAAATAAATAGTTTGTGTTTTTCGAGAATGTCAGGTTAGAATTAGTATCAAAACTCGATAAAAAATGACTCAACATGGGTAAAAATGAGAAAATTTTTAGTTAATGCGTAAATTCAGATTTTGATCAAAATCGGTTGAGGTTTGCTCATGGATCTTACCAAAATGGCATCTCCAACGAAAATCGGTTGAGTGGCTTCAGAGATAGACGGTTCTATTCATTCAAAATTTGGGGAGTATCGTTTTAATTGATTCTTAGTTTATATTAAAGATCAATCTTTATTGCAGCAGCATCAATATGCTATACTCATGTTAGTAAGGCATAGTTAACGGTCCTTGGATTAATGGAAATAATCTAATCAACTAGCGAGGGAAAATGATGTTCAAAAAAACTGGAGTTGTATAAAATAAATTCGGCGCAATTCCTAATTTTAATATAAAGGAGTTCGACACTGTATTCATGAAAAAAATCCAGTGAAGAGTTATAATCATAAAAAGTTAGATGTAAAATCGATATATTGTATTTTGATATTATGTCATACATTTTTAATCAGTAATAATTTTTTCATACATTAATGAAAACAAAACAACATATTAACAATCATAATTTTTTCGAGCACTAATTTGATGACTATTTATCTTTCTGAAATCAATTTTCTTCCATCTTGCCATAAGAACTTATTGTTCACCCACACTAATGATTGACGACAATAATAATAAGAACATCTTATTATTATTCACCTTAATCCCCAATAGCATTAAAACTTGCTATTAGCAATTAATGTTATTAATTACGTGGTGCCATCCAACGATTGCCGGGTTTTCTACAAAGAATATACAAAACCAAGTGAGCAAATGGACCAAACAGCCCCTTTGCAATATCTGGTGCTCAAGATATTGACCTACACCGTCAGGTGGCGACAACATAGCAGAAGTAGCCAAACTTAATTTTTCCAAAATTTCAGCTCATCTATCTACTCTAGACCTGATAGGTAATGAAGTTCGATCCAATTCTTGATTCGAGTTCTTGCTGCGAGAGCGGTGGATAGGATGTACGTGGCGCCATTTAACAAGAGTATGCAAAACCATTTGTGTCAATGAACCAAACGGTGTTCCACTATCAATTTGTTATTTAACACAGGGTACACTGTAAAGTGGCGGTAAGGCACTGTAAGGTGGCGGCGCCATAGCGAAAGAGTACACCATACTGAAGAGCTGACACTACAGCTAAAAATAGCCTATTGTTTTCTTTTTTAGATAATCCTTCTGTGTGAAGTGACAAATAGGTAGTAAAAAGCTGTTTGGTTCACTTGCCCACATCGTTTTGTATGCCCTATGTGGAAATCTTGCCATCTATAGATCTAACTTCATTATTTGTCAGGTTTGGAGTAGACAGACGTGCTGAAATTAGAACGAAGCCGGTCCATATTCCTCCGTCTGACAGAGAATGAAGTATGGTTTGTTGAGAAGATATTTAAATACTTTGTCAAGATTGTATTAAAGAAATAAAAATAGGATTCATGAGTCGACGGGGTCTGGAACACTTTGACCTTGAAGTCTACGTGAACTCTAGTGTAAAAGGGGGCCCCCTATCAAAGAGGCTCCAAAATGCTGTTATTCTTGTCATATGTGGCAGACTTGATAGCTGACATATGACAGATGACGTGTGACGTATGACGTTGTGTGACATAGTACAGGTGAGGTGTGACATATGACAGACTTGACACTTGTGACACCTAAGTGAGGCTAGACAGGCTTGACAGGCAGGGCAGAAAGGGCAGGAAGTGCAGATGGAGTAACTCCAAGTGCCCCTTAGTGGAAAATGAAACAAATAGTTTAGAAAAAAAATTATTTGAGTTAGGAAAAAGTTTTACACAACGGTGCTTTTATTTTTGGGTTTTTTATTTTTCCTACAAGTAGCCAAACGTTTTACAAGGTGATTTTTTTGACGTAGTAATATTTCCTCACGATCTATGCAAGCATTAAGGTTTCCGAGGAGGTAAGTGTTATCCGTACTGATGTTTCTGCCTGCCCTGTCTGCCCTGCCTGTCAAGCCTGTCTAGCCTCACCTAGGTGAGGTGTCATATGTGTCAATATGTCACAATAGATATGTCATATGTCACACCTCACCTGTACTATGTCATACAACGGTCATACGTCACACGTCATCTGTCATATGTCAGCGTGGTTATAACTACTTTGATGTGGGGTAAAGTCTTTTTTTCACATCAGAGGTAGGGTAATAATAATAAGACTAAATTAAAAAAATATTAATTGTCTAAATTAGTGTCTTAAATTAGTGCTGTTGAATTATGGAAATTGCTATTTGCAACCGTAAACTTGCATTAGATACTTATCATTATAGTTACGCTGTTTCGGCATGCGATGTCTTCACTACTCCCCTACTAAAAACTAAAACACTTCTAGTACCTCCGCTCACGCAAGGGCATAAACATTCAATACTGATAAATAGGTTTTAGGATTTTTTTAATCCAATTGTGGGTATACAATATACACATACATCGATATACGCTTTTCATATCCAATTTTTTTTTGCCTGTATTACCTATATAGCTGTTATTTCTTTATATTTCTACTCACCCTCTGCCTACATAAACATCCAAATCCAATACTGCCACCGATATAAAAGACAAATAAAATTTCCCTAAATACACAGGACGGCGCGGCGTTCCCTCAGGGCGCCGAAGGGTGTACGATGACATTTAGCTAAAAGGGGTGGCTTTGCTGAATATCGTCTCCGTAGAAATTGGAAATGTGCGTATATTTTTTTTGTATCAAACAAGGTTTTCGATTCCACATCCAGTTAATTCCCATATGGGGCTTTTCCCAGACAGCTTTGTGTTTGATCAGAAATCATCACACTGCAGAATGAAAATACCCTAAAAAAAAAACCTGATTTGATTGGTTGTTGCCTTAATTGTTTTTTATGAAAGTGGATTTTTTTGTCTGCTTAATTTGATTTAGGGCTCATATAATATTTTTATAGAGACAGGTCACGTAAAAAAGCAGGGTACCCTTCCAGACATAAAAACGACCCTTTCAGATTGCAACGTGTCAGATGGGAAAGTAAAACACAATAAAATACACCCTTACGGCTGACGTTATCATTTCTACTGTTATTCGTCGTATCTGGAAAATGGGTTTTTCGTGGAAGATGTGTGTATAATTAGGTTCGTTACATGCCACTAATTGAATTCGTATTTAATAACCCACGTTATGGGCAGCCAACGTATTAACTGGAAATAATAATCTCTTTGCAAGAAATGTTATTTGAATAAAGAAAAAAACAGTTATTTTTAACTTATTAATTATATTTTGTATTACATGTTAAAGTTATCATTATTTTCAGTAACCGCGTGTTTGCGATAAAAAGAATTACAACTCAAATGCAGGCTGCGAACGCAATTAACAAGAAGTTAGATTTTGAGGATGGTTCTTAATTAATATTTCGAAACGTGTAGAGATTCATTAATTAAATTGGGTTTGCAAACTAGTTATGAACACATTTGTCCAGGGGTACGTGATACAAGGGGGTAGTGTGTAAAAAAATACCAAACAAAACTTTTTTTGTCTGTAACCATATTGACAAATGATTAGAAAAATAGGTAAATCTGAAGATTTCTACATAAAAAAATTAACGTCAGTGTGAAAAGTAACACCATTTTAATTAATACGGCGTATGCTTATGTATGCGTAAATGAGATATACAGATTTGTTTTCGGTATGCGTATAGAGTATGAAGGGTTATTCTCTAAAGTATATTTCCTAAAATGGTGTCACCCTTCCCAATTAAATTCATTTTTAAATATTGCAGATATCGACTTTAAAAACAAAGTAAATTTTTATGAAGAAATCTTCAGATTTGCCATTTATTCGAATAAATTGTCAATATGTATAAACGCAAACAAGAGTACGTATTTTTTACCCTCTACCCCTCTCGTATCACCCTCCTCTGAACAAATAACTTCATATCTACCTAATTACATTAATTAATCTCGACACGTATTGGAAATATTTATTAAAAACCATCCTCATGATCTATCTTGCTATACTATGTATATATTTTTTTAAATTATTTTGAAGCCTAGAATAAGTGATTACATTTATGGTATTATTCTCAGAATGACCTTGCATATTCGACCGTGTAACAACTTTCCAAGTATGTAAAAACTTCTGTCTTACTTTCTACTCAAAATTCTAAATTCCCTCCAGTTTTAAGTAGGCATATTGTAGCTATTAAGGTTGCTAAAATAAAACAATTACAAAAGGACATTATGACATTACTAAATGAGCTGCTATTAAATTAAAACCGCAACACACCCGCCACTATTGTACTTAACCAGTTCTAAATTGAGTTTATACTTTCCAGACACTTTCACTAACGACTTTTTAATGTGCAAATGATTATTACCCGCCACCCTCAAAGTAATAATATGGTTACAAGGTAAGTCTTTATGGAGCGGAGAGAATATGAATGGTATTATGATATAATATTCACTGTATTTGTTGCGTATTGGTAACTGAAAACTATTTAGTTGCAGCTCAAAGCACTGTTAATACAACACTAATTGCTAATTTATTCCAACAGTTAATCACGATTAAATCGCTCTGCACAATGATAATTTGAATTTATAATTTGCGTTTCGATCCCTTAAACTACATTAATGAATGGCGTACAGGGATGTGTTAGTACGGTTCATTCGCATATGCGAATATGTTTTGATTTGTTGAATTGTTTGAATTAATACTTAAAATGATAATTAGTTTTGTTGTAAGTAATTTAAATATTTAATATTAGATTTGCCAAAATTATATTGATCAGGAAAATTCTCAGAGATATTGCTTGACTGGGTTAAGCCACTCATTATAAAAATAGACATACATTATCGAGATGCAATAACTTCAAGAGACTAACTAATAATCACATTGAGATTTTTAGCCACTGGAGAGATTTATCGTATAATGTATACTTTCCGAGTCCACGAATCCACAATATCTTTATTTGTTCCAAAAGTGTGGAAGATAAATATAGTTTAACACGAAAGTCTAGTGAAATAGTTAGTCAATAATAATTTCTAATTTTTATACTGCACTATTTTTCCCAATGAATTCTCTATAAAATAAATCAGTAGCTAGGTTCGGTTATTCATCTGTGAGGCCTCAGATTCTTCGGGATTAGCACGAGGAACATTTCTCTCTCTTTTTGTTCGGTGATAATATTTCGTCCTCCCTCTCTTCCTTCGCAGAGCAGATGAATAACCGAACTCCACCAGTGATTCAGGGAAAGAGTCCGTCATATGAGTGTCATATGTCACATGTCATAATTGGTATGCGATGTGGAAACTATTTTGTGTTTACTAATAATTAACCCAAAACTCAGCTATAACCAGGGGCTGGTACAGTTGAGGAAAGTCGTTAGTACTCATTTTTTTCGAAAATTTTCTTTAGGAATTAATAGAATGGGCAAAATAGAAAATTATAGGTGGTGGTAGAACTTAAAAACATTTATAATAACATCAATTTTTTGAATAAATATAATAATACATTTCGCTTATCTGAAACAAACTATACAATGGAAGTTGACTAACTTTATGTGAAGTGTGAGATTATGTTAAAACCTTTGAATAGGTAGACAATGGAATCCGCGAGCGCAATTCTCCGCTACATTGACAGCTGTTACCAAAAATGATGAGACGCCATGTTTAAGACGAAAACCAAACGTTTCGTTGGCTATGTGTTTTTTTGCAATAAATTGCTTTTTGCAAGACTTATTATAAATATTATAAATAATTGTGTTGCTTACAATGGTGGGATGTGCACCTTACGATTGTAAAAGCAGCGGCTATGAAAAGGAGCCTGGAGATACGTTTCACTGGTAAACAGATAATGGCGTTTTTCAGCAACAATTAAATTATCTCAAATAACTCTAGAACCAGTTATTTTACATCCACATCTTCGAAATATGTTTTAGTATATACCGCAGTGAAGTCAATAATATGCTATTTTGGAAAATGTTTTTCTAATCCTGTAAGTTGTAGACAGTTTTTTATTTAATTTTTTGGGAAGTTTTTCCAGTGGCGTAAGAGATGTAATCCCAGGGTTATCAACGACTATTAAATCACAATTGTTTTTATTTATTTAATAGAAAGTCTATGTTTGCTAATAATATTACGTATAATATTACTAATGTTACATATAGTAATTTAGTTCCATTATTATTTTTAATAAAATATTTTCTTGTGCTACAGTGCCAATGCTACGTCACTGGCATTTTCACCCTTTTTTTTAATGGAGCTCACAAATTGGAGCAAACTGGTAACAGACGCCAGCGTCGTATCCTACTTCCTCTGTCTACCTACTCTAAGGTTAAAACACTGTCATGGGGATATAAGTTGAAACGACATTTGTCAGAAATGTCAACAAGTGACATTTTGGAGAAACTCTGGGTAACCTTGTAAATTTTGTAGATTATCTTGAAACATATGGTAAAAGTTATATTTTTCCTTTGATCAGCTTAGTTAAAGACTAGGTAACCTTGTAAATTATCTTGCAAAATATAGTAAAACGCACTGATTTAGAGTTTAGTCGTTTCTAATCCGTTTCTAAACCTGACTAAAGGATTCCTCATAGAAAAACAACAGTATTTAACAATATACACATTATACAACATTATCAAACAATATTTAACTAACCTGATCAGACAAAAAAATCTTAACTGAACTAACCTAACCAAAAGAAAACTAGAACTGAACTAAACTGAACTAACCTGAACCAAAAGATTTCATAGAAAAACAAAGCGGCCCTAACCGCTTGGCTCCTTATAGCGACGTAAGGCTGTATGGCCAAAGCGACCCGTCAGTTCAGGTTAGTTCAGTTCTAGTTTTCTTTTGGTTAGGTTAGTTCAGTTATGTTTTTCCTCTGATCAGGTTAATTAAAGATAAAGCGGCCCTGACGGGCCGCTTTGCTATTCTATCAGGGATCCTTTGTCAGGTTAGTTCGGATTAGAAACGACTAAACTCTAAAGTAGTGCTTTTTACCATATTTTTCAAGATAATCTACATAATTTACAAGATTACCCAGTCTTTAACTAACCTTATCAAAGCAAAAATATAACATTTACCATACTTTTCAAGATAATCTACGTAATTTACAAGGTTACCCAGAGTTTCTCACTAATGTCACTTATTGATATTTGTCACAAATTGTCGTAATACCGGTACAATTAGTGACACCAACGGTGCCATAAAAAGTTAAAAATTGACTATTCAAATCCTTTGGTTTCTTAATAAGAATGTAAAGATAGCAATACTCTCAGAGTGGTCTTCCGAAAACGCTATTTATTATAATAAAGAAAAGTCAGAAAATCAGGAAACGTCATGGATACGTCGGTGCTTGGATCGTTTTTTTTGACAATAAAGGGTGCCACAAGAGAGATAAGCTTAACGCAGTTACCGTAATGTAGAAAGAGATGATCAGAAAAAAGAATGTTGGAGGTCTTGGAGACAGCGTGTATTTCGGTGACGTATAGCCATACTTGGGTCTAGTCAAAGACATTTACGGTCTAGCAGTACAAAGTCACTGCCCAGGATAGTGTTTTGAGTCAACTTCCATTGAATAGTTTGTTTCAGGTAAGCGAAATTTATTATTATATTTATTTTAAAAATTAATATTATTATAAATGTTTTTAAGTTCTACCATCACCTTTAATTTTCTATTTTGTCCAATTTATTAATTTCTAAAGAAAATTTCAAAAAAAAATTAGTAATAACGACTTTCTTCAAGTGTACCAGAGCCTTATAACCATAAACCGTATTACAATAATGTTACAAGGAAACACAAAAACCTGTAACGAAAACGATGTAGTGTAGCACCCTAAAGTAGTAAGTACCATTTTGTGCTATGCAATTTCATTGTCTTGCAGTGTTATTTATATAATAGTTGATGGTGCAGTTATTGTATGACAGATTGAACAAACGTCAGCGCGAGCCTCAGCATCACCATCACATTTGAACATCACATTGAACTTGAAGTGCTAGGTAAACTGGTGTCGACTGCTGTTATAGTTACGTTGCTTTGTCTTGTAGGTATCATAGTTGAAATCTTTTTTTTATCGAAATTGAATGTCGCGAAATGAATATAGCTCTCAGCGACTGTTGAAGACTTCCAACTTCCGTGTTGTTTTAAGGTCAATAAATCACATATTTCTTCTAAATAATGAAGAGCCTGTTTAATTTTCAATATATGGCAATTAGAAACTTGGCAATTCGGCTAGGCATCTTGCTTATTGTATTGTGACCGAAATGTTGCCTGGTTGGATTGTTATTCCGGAAACTGATTAGGAGTTTTGGAACATCAGGTGTCGGCCGGTTTTTAGATATTTCCTAACGACTGCAATACAGGCACGCTCTATTATGACAAACTTTCTCAATTGGCCATTTTTACATGTTGAAATCGTTATAATTGTTATGTCATCTCTAATAACAATGTCCTCTTTCATTAGGTTACATAACTCGTCAGTTTTATAAGCCCTTAACCTGTCATATTACACCAGTATAGTGTATGTTGGGTTGCTTATAGTACACACAGGGCGCCAGTGCTAACTGTTTTCGTTTGTGTTTTCAACATTTGGTAATAGATAAATGTCAATTTTTTTCTTACTTACATATTAGTACAAAAACTACCTAGAGGCTATTAAATCTAGGGAAAAAATCTGCAAAACGATTTAAAGCACCATCATAAAAAATGCAAGAGGCGTCATCGCACGACGGCAGCTGCTTCCACTAGGGCATGCGAGATGTATGTGAACTGAAACCAAGCCAGTTTCTGCTGGAGTTGTCGCTTCCCACAGACAGAATGCCGAGATTTCATACCTATACCGTCAGGGGACGACGTTCAGCAGGGTATCAGACTCATTTCTCTATCGGGCAGAGAAACCATAGACCGGTTTTGCTCTTATTTGAGCTCATCAGTATGGTATATCTCAGACCTGATAGAAATACGAATTCGAGTTTGACTTGGCTTCCTCTATTGCTCAAGGCACTGGGCATATATGCAAGTAGCGCCATCGGACGAAGGCAGGTGCTTCCACTAGGGCATGCGAGATGTATGTGAAGTGAAACCAAGCCAGTTTTCGGCTGGAGTTGTCGCTTCCCATAGACAGATGGCCGAGATTTCGTACCTATACCGTCAGGGGACGACGTTCCGATGGCGCCACTTGCATATACGCACAGTGTCTTGCGCAATAGAGGGAGCCAAGTCAAACTAGAATCCATATCTCTATCAAGTTTGAGGTATACCATACTGATGAGTTCAAATAAGAGCGAAACCAGTCTATGGTTCCTTTGCGCGATAGAGAAATGAGTTTGATACTCTGCTGAACGTCGTCCCCTGACGGTATAGGTACGAAATCGCGGCCATCTGTCTGTGGGAAGCGACAACTTCAGCAGAAAATTGGCTTGGTTTGACTTCACATACATCTCGCATGCACTAGTGGAAGCATCTGCCGTCGTCCGATGGCACCACTTGCATATACGCACAGTGCCTTGCGCAATAGAGAGGGCCAAGTCAAACTAGAATTCGTATCTATATCAGGTTTGAGGTATACCATACCGATGAGCCCAAATAAGAGAGAAACCGGTCTATGGTGCCTCTGCCTGATAGAGAAATGAGCGACAACTTTTGCTGCGACTTGACATCATACAAAATGTCGGTAGGCGTAGGCCGAAAGCTTCATCAAAATCTGATACAATTCTTGCTTTAAAACGTCTTTTTCTTTAAATTGATGTTTTAATTTTTTTCGAAACGTTACATGAATTATGACAGATAAATCTGCTTTCAAAATGAATTCTGAATAAGAATTAAAATGCATTATTCCAAATGTAACCCCTTGTAACTTATACTGTTTCGGATTTACCGATATAGTACGCATTGTAAATATGACCACCCTGTATGTTAGTTCAGGCCGCTGCGCTCCTAGGGATTTAATCTTGACGTGCGGTCAATAAAAGCCTTTGTCTAAACCTTGGTTAATAATATACTATTTTTAGTACTGCAAGTCGCACTCGTTCTTACATAGCATTTTTTACATTGAATATTTCTGATGTGAAAACAGATATAACTTTGTGGAAATGAAAACTGAATGATGTTATCCGTACAAGATGGTTTTCTATGTAGTGTTAAAATCAATTTTTTTCTTTTTTTTCTAAAGAAAGTACATAAATCTAAAAATTACAATATAGCGTTATCTTCAAATTCAAATGTATATGAAACGATTGTATAAAATTGAATAACGAAGGTTAAAACAACTATCGAACCAGAATCATGCGTCCACCAAATCAACCAGTCAAATTTACACTGTTTGACCATAAATTTAAGGATGACCTTGAAGATTTTGCTAGAGTTACTTGTAGTCGCTTATTTTATAATATCAATAATTCAAAGCGGAATGGTTTAATTAACCGGTTCTAGACGAGCCGATGTTGACTCCATCTTGAGTGTCAATTCCTTCCTCAAATTTCACCATGAGACCCGGAAAAGAAAAACTACTAAATCTGAACTTAAAAATTTAGTTTCTTTAAGAACATATCGCATTTGATCTACAAACTCTATCGAAGATGAGAATATTCTACGAACTAACTTTCCTAGATTTTGACCAATCACAGTCAGGACAAATTTTCAATAACTCTCACTTATTATTTTTTCTTTAGAGCAAACATTTTTTTTAAGTTTCATTAAAACATTTTACACTTCGGTAAGACCAAAAACAAACTATGAACTCGAGTACTGCATTGTCTTATGCCCTTCCTAAGGTTCATAAGCAGAGGTTCCAATATGTCCCATTTTCTCCTTTATTAATTTTCCATGCCCCAGAATATCCCCGTCGTTGAATGGTGGTTTGAGAAAGATACATTTGTGCTTATTCAACCAAAAACTTTGTCGAGTTGAGATCTTCACAAAATAATATTGTTGTCCCAAAGAGTGCAAAATGGTTCCTCCGGACATTAAGAACTTATCATTCCATCAAAGCAAACGGAAAGCTGTTCAACTCAATAAGGATATCAAAAGATTGACATCCTTATTGAGAATAGGGCTCTGATATACTTGAGGGAAATCGTTAATACTAATTTCTTTGCGAGTTTCGTTTCGTAGTCAATAGAATAGACAAAATAGATAATTGAAAAGTCATGGTAAAATTTGAAAATATTTGTAATTTAAATTTTAGAAATATATGACTTATGTTATATACTGTTATCAAGAGGCGCAGAGTTGCAGGGCCAAAGCGGCCCTGACGGGGGTCTTTACGGTCCTGAATCCTGTTAGTAAGGGAGAAAGCGGCCTCCCAGGCTCTTCTACTTCACGGGGTATGGTGTTCAGGTATGGTAATAGTGTATACGTTTATTCCAAAAATTAATTTTATGATAATTGTTGATTTGCTGTAGTCGTCAAAGTGAAGCAGTAGTAAGATTATTGGGATTAGGACAAATATAAAAAATCCACTAAGTAAGGTAAAACTGCCGACGTTTCGACGTTTACTGACGTTTCAAGGCTAAAATTTACAACGTACGTAAGTTTATCTCTTCGTTTTTTACCTTCTACTGGTCAATTAAAGCGCTTTCTAAAAGCCAAATATTTTAAGAATTTTTTTTATATGGTTTTTAATGTTTTTTTTGTTTGCGTCGTGTTTATTGAGTTTTTATTAAATAAGTTTTTCTCATTTTAAGACGTTGCGCTTGTCTTTTTTTAGTTTTGAAAAAGATGTCAGTAAACGTCGAAGCATCTTTTCATTTTCTGCTTGCTTAATGTAAATTCTTGTCTTATTCCCGATATTCTTGCAACAGATTATTTTACACATATATTATTCAAATTCTACCACAACCTAAAATTTTTTATTTTGTCACGTCTATTGATTCCTTTTTTAAAAATCGCCAAAAAATAAGTGTTAACGATTTCCCTCCCTAGAAAGTGTACCAGACTAGAAAACAGTTCTTAGAAAGATTTTTTTCCAATTCAATAACACTTTTTACAAACCAAAGTTTAGCCACGAGTTCCTGCCTATCTCCCTTTCTTTGTCTTGTATTAATGAGAATTGAGATTTGGAATGCAATTAGGTACATCTGCGAATACCAAAGTTATGGTCCGAGCCTGCAACTTTTTCTAAAAGATTTTACATGTCAAACTGATGTTGTGACCATTCACACAGACTTAGTAGATACCACAGAGGAAGAATTAACTAGAGTCCTTTATTTACAAAATTTTGTCTGACATTATTTCTAAAGGTTCGGTGCAATGTTGCCCGCTATCAGGGTCCAACTACCCAACCCATATGTTTATATGCTGTGTAGTCAAATGTAGCCGTACAGCACGATCAAAACATAGGTAGAAAATCTTCTTAATTGACGAATTGGCAACAGTACTGTCAATTGAATGTGTGTGTCAACCTCATTGAACTGATGTCAACCACAAAACATCAAAACGTGTTTCCTTTGTGTTTGAAGTGCTTGCGAAAGTTTTGTGCGATTTTTTGGTGTTTTATTAAAGATTTTATCATTATGGTGAGATATTGTCGCATATGTAAGACTTCTAGTTATAAAAGTGGGACCGAAATCTTTCGTATCACAGGTAAGTGCATGTATCATGTTTCCACCGATTACCCGACTCGGCAGCCATTTTTCCTTTTCCCTCGCGACGCGCACCCGCTGTGCTCCATATGCATGTTAGAAGTAAACAAACCTGAGAGTTTATGATTGACTTATTGAGTCTATCTAGTTTGAAGGTCGATGGTAGATACTAATGGATAAAGCCAACATTGCACTAAACTATATTCCGTTTTTTTTGACAAAATTCCGCTATATCTACGTGTCTTACAATCGCCATTTTGAATCATCTGACGTAAGTCGTTACATAAAACTGTAAGAATATTACAGTCCTATTTTTCGTAACTTCTACATCACTTATTATGACGGTGGTATTTGAGGAAACTTTTTGATGGGAAAACCCAGTGAAATACTATGCCATTTATTCCTCAGTTAATTGAAAAGGTGATTCATTCAAGCTCGGTAGGGAGGTTAGGTCTATATGGGCACTTAAACCAAGTTGCAGAACTGTCATAAAAGAGCTATTTCAAGTAATAGCTGGGTGCAACGCCTCTAAAAAAGTCCTATCTCAGTCTATTTACTGCGAGCTCTAGTCTATTTGACGTAAAGACTTCCTAAGCCCGGCTTTTTCATAAAATACGACATCCTTAGCCCGCGTCGTCTTTCGGCTTCCTGGATCGGTCTTTCCAATTCAATTTCCATCGGACGCCTGACGTCTGGAAAAGTTACCGAGTGAGCAAAACTTATATTTCTGCCACATCGCAGGAAGCGAATTTATCGGGCCCAACCAAGAGTCTGTTTCGGCCTCGAAAACTCGTGATTGCGTGCACGTAGTACGACCCTTTTCGAAGCTGGAAGATTTTAAATTTTAACCAGATCGGCGAGAACTATTTTTGGGGAATAAGGGGAATTAAATTTGCAAGACTCGAAACTGGAACGGGATACCGGGAGCGAGCGCAGGCAATTTTCGTCGATACCGACTTGTAAAGGACGCTAATTCGGTTTTAAAGCGGATATTCTATCGCCTTTATGTGTGGCACGTGTGATACATAAAAACGTTATTTATGGCTAGTTCCGGTTTCTCAAATAAATAATACGTTTTTTATGACAATTATTATGAGCTTGCTTTATCCAGCAAAGAGCATTGAAGTGACGTACACGGGCGGCAGTTATACATACAAATGCGGCTTGAGCTGAGCTTGGTGACGGCTTATTAGCTTTCAACAGCATTTTTTCGCCTCATTTTGGCATTTTTTATTCTGTCCTGTTGTTGCGGCAACATAATTGTTCGTGCTCTTTATCGTCAATAAAGTCTTTCTAGAGGTTTGTTGCGGTTTGCACGGCATCAGACATGTGAACAGGAGACAGGGGGTTATTGTTTTAGGCAGACTGGTTGTGGCTTAAACTAAAAGTTAGCGCCAAATTCATGAAAAAGAAGGTAAGAAAAAAGAAGCATAGATGTCTAAAAAACGATGCAGACAGCAGAAGTTGCAGATTTTCAAAAACAAACTTAGCGGATAACAAAAAATTATCCTTCACCATATTGTCAGTAATTGAAATTTGAGAAAATTAAGGTATAAGAATCACAGAAGTACGAGTAGGTACTTTTGTGGCTGTACTAAAAATCTATTTCTTCATAGTCTCGGACTTCTAATACCTCATTTTGGGCGTAACTTTGGGAATTTTAGGCAAAAAAATCCTATTTTATAAAAGAAGGGACTAAGCTGGCATCTTTGCCATTTCAATGCCACAATTCATTTACTTGCACTTTTGTGATCCAGATACCTGAAATCCTGATTTTCTGAATTGAATTTATTCTCTTCGACTGGACTATTCTGATGCATTTGCCATTCCGGAACAAAACATTTACCTGGTACCTTGGTTTTGATACCTGTTATCCTGATTTTAGTGGAAAATTACAAATTTAGGAATATGTGCTATTTTAATCAATTGTTTAAAACTTTTGAACAATTTTAACATGTCGTCTGTTTTCGTAGTATCCGCTGAATACGTTTTTATTTTCCTGGACTTAGAGACCCTTTTTTTTGTTAGCCCTTTTTAACAAATTCGGCGCTGATAATGGCTTTAAACCAAATCCGACCTGCCTAAAAAGATATTAAATTAATGCACAAAGTATACGCCTTTTCTTTCCTGATAAACAATAAATTCTTTGCCTTCTGGATTTCTGTGTATGGGGGCAATACTCTAACGAAATCGGTCAAGCAGCTCAGATAGTGGGATAACCAGCTCTTTACAGATCCTCCATGTAGAGCAATGATACACAAAAAATGGAGTAGAAAGCAAGAGGAAGTCAAAATGATTCGAATTTGACATTGTCTCAAAAATCCAAACCAAATTTAAGCAAATCTCAGCAATTATTTGCTCTTTCCATTAACCCTTACTTTGAGACAGAAGAAGTATCTAACCTAAAGAGACAGTTTCTTCATGAATTAATATGAAGGGTGTTTCGGAGCGGGATTTTTCTGTATTTTGCTTAGTGAACATTTTTCAAAAAATTTTATATGTCAAAGTTTTATAAATTTTTAATTCATTCTCACATCTTTTCTCACTCACATCTTCAGAACTTTATAAAACTTTGTTATTTTAAACATATATAAATGGTGCATATTTTTGCATTTTTAGATTTGTCTTTAAAATGTTAAACCAAAAAAAGTTACGACAAATTGTGTACTAGTTCTTACCCAAATGTTACGCCTATGATTAAATTTTCACAACTTTGATTGTTGGGTTAGATTCACCGAGCAAACATTACTACATTAGGGATCAACTGTAAATTTAATATTAACAATACAAGAATATATTAAAGAAAACTATAGTGTTACGAGATATGGGTTCCAATAATTGATTACACTTAATAATATTTACTACACTGCACTATCTATTCGATCCCATCTCGCTGGCTCGCTGGTTCGTATACCCGGCCTGAGCACACTCTCGTACTTTCGAGAACGGAGGCGACTGTTGCCGGGTCTTGTTTAGTTTAGATGGGTTCCCGGGATCGCGGTCGGCGTTGCCGCTTCCGGCGTTGCCGTTACGCCCGACAGTCGGGCGTAACATTGCCCCCTCCTAGTTCTGATCGTCCCGTTCAGAGAAATCTCCACGACTGTAAGTCTTTAACCTTTCACGATTAACCACTTTCATCCTTGCTCTAGGGGTACCTACGTTGGATCCTGTATACCAGGTGGTTGATCCGTTTGATAACTGTATATGGACCCTCCCAACTTGGAGACAACTTGGGAGACTTTCCTTTCTTTCTCTGTAGATTATACAGCCACAACAAGTCACCAGCTTCGAATCCTGCAGAATTCGCCCTTAGGTCATATCTGGCTTTCATCCGATCGCTGGCAATCTTTGTCTTTCTCCTCACGTTTCGATGGATTTCCTTTAATCTTTCTCGAAGTTCATCACCATAAATAGTTCTGGACATCTTGCACCGGCTCTTCTGGTGATCTTCTTTATCCAATATAAATTTGGCAGGGGTATGTCCTGTCGTGTTATGCACTGCAGCTCTGTAAGCCATCATTAGAAGAGGCAGAAATTTATCCCAATCTTTCTGGTTTTCTGCTACCATTTTGCAGAGGTATTGTTCCATGATTCGATGGAAAAGCTCGACCATGCCATCTGATTGTGGATGGAGCGGAGTTTATCTTGTTTTGCGGATTACCAGAGCTTCCATGATATTCTTGAAATGTTGCGATTCAAAATTCCGTCCCTGGTCCGAATGAAGCTCTAATTGTACGCCGAATGTACTGAAGAATTCGTCAACCAAGGCTCTTGACATGGTGTTAATTCTCTGATTTGGTAGTGCATAAGCTTCAGGCCATTTACTGAAATAATCCATGACAACTAAGATGTATTTGTTGCCATCGTCCATTGCTGGAAAAGGACCTGCCACGTCGATCGCAATTCTTTCAAATGGGGCGCCAACATTGTTTAGCTTCATTTGCCCCCTAGTCTTTCTTTGGGGTCCTTTTACGGAGCAGCAGGTATCACAATTTCTGCACCACTCTTCGACGTCATGTCGGCAATTCACCTAGTAGTACCTTTCCCGAATTATATCTAGGGTCTTATTCACTCCAAAATGGCCCCAGATACTCCATTGTGCATTTCTCGGAAGACATCTTTCCGTCTACTTTCTGGTAGGACAAGCTGGAGCGTGGCACTTTTCCTATCAGGGCTCTCAGTGATCAGATGTTCGTCGACGTCAATCCAGGTTCTCCTAAGAATGCTTGGCCCTTCTCGTTGTTCTACTCGTGCAGTGTCGACATTTTCCTTTACAAGGCCTGCGTGATAATGCATCTGCGTTACCATGAGATCTGCATGGACGATGTTCAATTTTGCCAGGGACGGTGAGGCTTCTTCCAAGCTGTCCAATCCTAATGATCCTGGGGGCTTACTTGGGGCCTTGAACTGACTGGCCCGTGACGAACACTCTCGTACTTTCGAGAACGGAGGTGACTATTCCCGGTTCTCGTTTAGTCTAGATGGATTCCCGGGGTCGTGGTCGGCGCTCGGCGTTGCCGCTTCGGTCCGAATCTCTGTGTACCGGCGGTCGGGCGTAACAATAGTTTTGCTCTTCTGTTTAAAGGGGCATAACTCCCGTAAGGGGCAATTTTCGATATATGTTTATGTGACAAATCAGTATTATTTTGGTCTCAAGTACCTCCTGTTTAAGCTTGGCCACCTAATTTTGAAACAGCCTGTATAAGAACGTGGGAACCATTCTACGCTAAACCCTTCAAATGTTACAGCTCTGCAAAAAGTAAAAATTGTCTTTTTTCAACCGGCAATATGTCAGAAACTCGGAAAAATGTGGTGTGTTATATGAAATGTTTCTATAAACATGACTCGAACCAAACATGTAAAAATCTGTATTTTAAAAAAAAATCAAAAATATACTTTTGGCTGATTTAAATTAATAAATGTTATTGATTTTTGATCCAATTTGTTGAGATGTGGTTTTGATTTTTGGGTTATGGGATAAGGGGTGTTATTCAAAATCAGTTATAAACTACCAATCAAAACCACATCTAAATTAACAAAGTTGTATGATGTTTTGTAGATATGAAACACCTTTTATATCTAGAAGTAATTCCTTTTTGTAAACAATTAAATTCATAATGCTATCGTAGAAAACATTTTTCAAAAAAAATCCAGCAAAGAATTGCCTGCTTAGGTGAAACTCTGCCGTTCTGTCTCCCTCGCACTTATACAGCAGCTCGAATCATGCTTTAGATTCCATTATACCCCTCTCAATTACATATCTACATTTGTTAGATAGAGAGGGTACCACCTCTAGTTCAGTTTCTCCTCCCTGTCTCGTATTGGCTTCTCAAAAGATCTCTCACTCTGTAGCGTCCTAGAAGATCAGTTTTAGATTATTGGAAAAGAAATAAAAGTATCGGGAATATGTGAATATGTACAGAGACATCATTTTAAGTGTCTCACCAAACTTGGTCCTTTCCTATTCCGATTTGAAAAAAAGTTTATTCGCGCTTCCTACTTCGGCCACGAGAGGACGCCAAATCTTTATTTAGAAAATGTTTTATACGTCAAATGTGACAGTTGTGACCTAAGGTTGATTTTTTTTGAATGGAATGATACATAATTTTTATGCCGAATCGATAGAGCGGAAGAAGCTGATTTTAAAAATACTAACTTTCATATACCTAACGTTAATGGTTTCCGATATACAGGGTGACAAAGTCATTGAATGTCTAGAATCATTTTAAGTGTCTCACCCAATTTGCTCCTTTCCTATTCCGATTTGAAAAAGTTTATTCGCGCTTGCTACTACGGTCACGAGAGGACGCCAAATCTGTATCAAGAATTTTTTTTATACGTCAGATATGACCGTTGTGACGTAAGGTTGATTTATCTTATACGGAATGATACATGATTTTTAACCTAGATCGATAGAGCTACAAAGGCTGATTTGAAAAATACTTGTCTTTATACAGGGTACTACTTAATGGTGTGTCGTAAATCTTGGGTAAGATTCCTGATCGCAATTCAAGCAGAAAAGTTAATATAAACTTTTGTTCTACAGAGTGTGTGGTTTTCAAAATGTTTGTTTCAAGGTGTCAAAGGAATTGCATTTAAGATTTAATTTTAATAGATTTTTGATATGCAATAAATTGGTTTTGAATTTTTTGCTCGAAAACGGAGTGAGATACGAAATAATCACAAGAGATAAGAAAGTTGTATTTTTAGCTGCGAAATCTGATGAAAATACAAAACTTTTAAAAAAGTCACTGGCGTAAACTTTTTTGTCGATACTATTCGTATGATTGACCCCCTCGAAAGGCAACTGGAACTATCAATTACAATCTAGTTCGCGCTAATTTAGTACCTTATTGCAGTGAATAAAAGGGCCAAATTCCAACAAAACCATGAATCGGCACACGAATCTTTGAGATTTTGGTAAAAAATCAATATTTTTTTAACTTGACACCCTGTATCTTGGAAACCAGACTCTCTATGACACAAGTTTATATGAACTTTTCTGTTTGAATTTAGATTATGAATGCGCTCTGAGAGTTACGAAATACCATTAGGTAACACCTTGTATATGTATCATATATAATCGGAATACGAAATGAGCAAATTGGGTCAGACACTTAAAATGATTCTAGACATTCAATGACTTTGTCGCCCTTTATATCGGAAACCATTGACGTTCGGTATATGAAAATAAGTGTTTTTTAAATTGGCTTCTTCGGCTCTATCGATCTAGCACCCTTAAGTTGGCAAACGTTTATTTTTGAAAAGAAAAATCTGATAAAATGTTTTGTACGTCAGGAATACAGCTAAGATAACATGCCAAATAAATTAAAAAAATTATATAAGTCAAATGTCAAAATTTTGATCTGTATCTCAAGGATACACCGTCAAAAAGTGATGTTCATATTGGTTTCCTGCAATATAATCTGAGTGACGGAGTTCTAGGTGTAAATGAAACAAACGTTAAGTTTTTAATATTTATTTTTCACAATGAAAATCAACAAAACAATTTCTGGTTGGCACGAGACAAAATCTAACGTTGCATTTTCTACAGAATACGTGGGTTTGACCAGAAGTACAGTTCCTATACCTTCCTTTGTCCCGAAATATTGGAAAATGGTCCAGCTTGTCGAGTCTGCTGTCGTCCTCAGGCCTAGGTTCTACTGGATGTTTGATTTTCTTTGATGGTTGTGGTGCCTCTGAATTGCTAGGGCGTCCCCTTTTCACTTTATTTGTCTGAAAAAGGCTTTTTGCGACCGCTACTCTAAATGTTTTTAGCCTCATTCCTCGTTTTGGATTTTCTTCGCATAATGTAAAATCACGTCGATAAAGTAGCCAAGCATTGTTGACACATATATCTAGAACTTGAGAAAATATTCCCAAGTACCATCTATGGGTTTTCATTCCAGTTCTATAAAGAGAAATAAACATGTCAGCTAGGTCAACGCCGCCCATGTGAGTTTTGTAATGTTTTACGACTTGTGGGCACACAATTTGCACCCTGCCGCCTTCAGCTTTCGAATATCTTTGAATTGTCTCAGTTAGATTCGAGGCCACATAGGAACTACAAAATGTAACTGACTTATTATCGTACCACTTGATTACAACCACACGATTAGAGTTATCAACTTTTTGATCAAATGATCCTCGGCCTTTTCTTCGCACTTCTGCATCCGATTTAAGTGGGCAGCCTCTTAGACGATTAAATCTAATAGTCCCTAGGCTAAGAATACCAAACTCCTCACGAAGATAAGCAGTTAGCTCTAGACTGGTAAAAGGGTTGTCAAAATATACAACAGTCATTGGCATATTTTCAATTGACTTGCAAAGCGAAATAACTACTTTGGCTCCAAAGCCGAAACTATTCTCAATATTTGAGAAATCGTGGTTTCTGAAGGTGTCTTCACCACCGTACGGAATGAAGTCATAAACCATTCCAGAAATTCCACATCTTTCAAAAAATTTAAAACCCCACTTTTTTGGCTTACTTTTTATATACTGTCTCCTAGAATCCGCTTTTTTGCCTTTATAGGGCACCAGCATTTCGTCAATATAGTTTCTTTTTTCTGGTTCAATACGAGGGCAAATTTGGCTCACTCGGTCGAGTATGGGTCTTATCTTGAAATATCGGTCGTTGTTCATATCCTCGTTGTTGACAAAATGAATACTGCGACGAAGAACTTGGTATCTTTTCAGAGGCATTATATCAGCTATAAGAGGAAAACGGGTGTTTTGAGCCCAGTGATCTGTATATGCCGGCATATTTACAACACCCATCATGAGTTCCATGCCTAAATAATCTAGATTATCCCCGCGATTTGTGTTTACGCAAATACCGAATTGCTGAGTTGAGTAGAGATTTGTTTCAGTTACAATCATATCTATAATATCGTTACTGAAAAAAGCTGTAAAATATTCCAGAGGAGACTTCAACTCCGTTGGTTTAGTAAAATCGTCTTCATCTATCTGCACTTCATAATCGAAATCGTCATCAGTCCAGTGGAAATTTCTTACAGATGTGGATTTCTTGTTAGGTTTGGTCACGCGTTTGACAATCGGTGGTGTTTCACCTAACTTACGTGATCTGCCATTTCCTAATGGTGTAGCAACAGTAGCAATGGGAACAGGTAATAGGGTGGCTAGAACTACGTCATCATCAGAATCCTCAACACCATTCGCGGCTTTCGTTGCTGGAAAATCATCTTCTAGCACTGGGTCAGCCTGTGTTGAAATTTGCTCCACACATTGTTCATCTTCAGCATCGCTCTCAAGGTCACTTTGTGCCCAACCGGAGGTAAAAGTGCAAATATACGGTCAATTCGTTTCATCGGACCCTAAAATTAAGGAAAAGTAAATAACATCCCTAACGTGCCAATGTGTCTCATAAGATACATAATATTTGAGTAAAGGTATTAGAAAAACCAGTTTACGAAATCAAACTTTAATTTTACCATGATGAAATCTGCACTACATAACAAAGAATAAATCATAAACCACAAAATCAAAACCGATATATTCAATAAAATAATAAACTTACCCGCTCACGTTCTCGTAACCCAAAGACGGTAAACAAAACAGGATGGTCCAATGCCATTTAAACAACATGGGCCAAAAATCGTGACGTCAGCTTAGTGCGGACTTGTGAGCGATAATGACGTCATTATTTCCCCAGCCCCGTGGCCATCATTGGCGCTGCTATTACGGCTGTCAATAATATCATGAGACTATTCCCGTTATTTGTTTTCTTAATAAAATTATAAGGACGGAAGTAGTGTTAGAGCGAACACCCGAAAAACCTGTGAACATTTGACATCTCGATGATTGAATAAAAATGTGACGGTACATTAACATACTAAGTATAAGTGTAAGTATCCCAAACTCGTAGTTGTTTATGGTGAATTGAATACAGTTGCTTGCAACCCGCATTTTAAGCCTGCATCAACGTACTAATAAACCTATCTTTGAAATCAGAACTATTTGTATTATTACTATTTCATACTTATCGACACTTCTAAGATGTTATTTAAACTAATACAGGATAAACAGAAGCACAGCATATGTCAAAAAAACTATGCGTCCGCGGAATAAACTCTTAATGATATATATCTCATCAGAGCACTAATGTGACGTCACGCCGCGGGTACAGAAAAAGAGGTAATTGGGCCGTCCTGTTAGTCTAGCGTCCTTGCACGTAACCTGCCGTTGGAAGCCATATCTGAAGTTGCAATTAACAAATGGCGCAAGAACTGACAGTAATTCGAGAAAAATCGGCCAACCGACAATCCCCTCTCACGAAACTATGTATCCTCTCGTATACTATGCCAAATAAGGCATGTTTAGTGATTACAGATCGGGGTAGGAAATTTTTTAAATGTTTGTATCCTGACAGATACAATGTCAACTTAAGGGTCAAAAAGACGTATCATTCCATAGACGATTCCAGAACAGCTGTTTTTGATTAGGTCCGCCGTACTTTATTGTGGGTCAAACAAACCTTGTAGCCAAACATACGAAAATTTCCGTGTTTATACGGAAATGATCCACAAGGATCATGACAATTCACATGTTGTTGGTACTTTTGGGGTGAGAAATCTTTAATTAAAAGAATATTTTTCTGTTGTTATTTACATTTTTTCACAATATTTTTCCTCTTACCGATTTTAAAACAACATAAATAAATTTAGGTATAAAAAAATAGTGAGAATGGCAACCCCGCCGCCGGTTTATTAATTTGGATGTGTGAACGTTTGAATAACATCGATTTTGTTGGTTTGAACATTGAAACTTATTGAAAAAGTCGTTTATTTCTAATTTTTGTGCCGAAAATGTTTAGAAGTGAATATTACTTCAAGCTTACTGGTGATGTCAAGTATCCTTATGACCAGAAAGTGGAAATTATAAACAATATTGATCCTTACTCCCTTTCGCCACAAGATTTGAGTTTCCCAATTTGTGATTTGCCAAATGTGACCTTACTGGATCTTGCAGACTATTTTCTTTTAAAGCACAGTTATTATACGCAGGTACTAAGCAGCAGTTGAAAGCATATAAAAGTCTACAAGCTTTTAAACTGTATGAATCTGGTGCAGTTCTTTCGATCCAAGCAAAACAAGTCACCAAGGATGCTTATGTAATTTTAAGTAAGGTAAGATCAATTTAAACAAGCTACTGCTTTAGCTAAAGTTATAGCTTATGCGGCTTTTTTTATAGTTTTTCCTACAGTCTTAACTTCAAGACTAACATATTCATCAAATGGTGTGAATAGCTATATGTTTCTGAATTCTCATATATCAATTTAAGCCTGCTGTTTTTTTGTCACAAAATGAACCAAATTGAGTTTAACCACACAGGCAGAAATTCAACCAATTGTCAGCTGTGTTTTCTCCTTATATTTTATACATACTTAGGGCAGGACAACTTGACTTTATAAAACTGGGCATTAGCATAACCACATAACTTTTCAATTCCATCAGAAATCTCATTAAAATAAAGTTCTTATTAAAGGTGCTTATCAAGACTATGTTAGGTTTAGAATCACTGGGTGTACACATTTTGCAGATTTAGTTGTAGGTATTCAGAAGAATTTATGCTGACATGAATTAAATTTTTTAATAGATTTCCTCAAAATTCACCCCAGAGGGTCATTTATCCCAGAGGTATAATTACTGGTGAGTTTTATTGTGGGCACATAGAATATTTAGTGAAATTTAATTGAATTTAGTAATATTTAGTGAAATTCAAGGAAATTTTACTTGACACTTAGTGGAATGAATTTGAACATAATTTATCAAATTTGATCATAATTTACCTCTCATTTTAGATGCTGTGTGAACATGTGATAAGACAAGATATCAATTTACTTACACAATAAGCCTCATTTGCAAGGTTGTGGTTTAACAGAGTCAAGTGGGCTGTGAATCAAGGAATCTCTCACCAAGTTAAAACATATACATATGTTGGTCAAGTGCAGACATTTTGTTGCAAAGGAGGCAGAAAATGTCATAAAATTAACATGACTGCCATAAAAGTACATAGGTAACTCCAGATACAAGAAAGTGCATGAATGCAAAATGCAAATTATTTTCACTTGTATTTTAAGGTGAGAGATCTCTTTCTTTGAGTTGTTGAAAGAAAATAGTGGGGTGACAACTCGAGTGAAATTCATTTTATCTAAATGCTTTTATTACTCCAACTTTTTGGGTCAAAAATTCATACCCAACTTGAGAACTTCTTCCTGAACTTTTCTGTTGAACTCCTACTGTTACATGTAAGTCATTCACTTGTTATTGACATCAAGTAAGCACTGGAAATTAGACTTTGACATTTTTATTGTATTTTCTCAACATGTGCTGAAAGGAGATATTTAGGTTTTTAAAAAAATGAGGATTTCAAAGATAATGAGATGACAAAAATAAGTGAATGACTTGTATTTACCTATGATACTCTACCTGTTTATTGTATTTAATATTATTAGTGTAAATTTGCAGTATTTTTAGGGTTGTATTAATTGTTACTTAATATCACTTTTATTGACATGCTCAGAACTGCATATAAAAACATGTTGTGTATCATATAATTTTACAGTGAAAATAATATACTTAATGTTAATATACCTACCTGCCTAATATCCAAAAACAATTTGTGTACTTTTTACAACTTTGACACCCTGTCCTAACTTCAGAGAGAATCGGATCGGAAGCTCCAAAATGGCATTATAAAACCCCACTTAGTAGTGTTTATAATTTAACCAGCACCAAGCCACACTTAGCTAGCTACAACCTTTGACAACAACAATTGAAGCTCCTCCTTGAAACATTATAAAATATTTTTGTAATGCTTTTATTCCAGCCAATGTATCAAATTCTTGATTGTAAGACATGAAATATGAAATAAGACATGAAAGTCTTGTAAAAGGATTATACGTGGTTGGTCTAATGACAGATTTAGAGAAGTATTTAAATGGTAAGTTTAACAGGACTTTTATAAAAGGACAGTTTGTACTAAAATAGTGCTATGGAAACATCTTGGACTTCCATTGTCTATATTGAGTTTTTTTACACGACATTTCGAGCAGTGGAATCTCTGCTCGTTTTTCAAGTGAAACTGAAACAAGCAGAGATTCCAGCCTCACTTGAAAATGAGCAGAGATTCCACTGCTCAAAACGTTATGTAAAAATACTCAATAAAGACAATGGAAGTCCAAGATGTTTGGCTTAATAGTACATCATTGTCTACCACCTTTAAACAAAAATAGTGGTATGTTTAAAAGCAGATAGTATGTTTAAAATATTTTAATATGTTTAAAAGTCCACAGAACTTTCTTATGATAAAAAAAATATAAACATGTCTTGTAAGTAGTTGGACTATAGATGAATTTAGAAGATAAGTATTTAAATGGCAAGTTCAGCAGGACTTTTATAAAAGGATAATATGTAACGAAATAGTAGTATGTTTAAAAGTAAATAAAATGTTTAAACTATTTTAGTATAAAAATCTATAATATTTATGATAGTATGTTTAAAAGTGGCTAGACATTCTTACAATGAAAAACTATAAACAAACAATACTGTATGGATCAGAACCATTTACATACCTACAACTTTTTGGACGGCCTGTAGAAAGGCATGATTTTGGTTAACTAATTATTTCTAAAATGTTTATTGTTAATATCAGATTTTGTGTGTTTAAGTTTAAACTAAAATTAAACTACCTCATTATCAAAGTATGTATTTGTGTTGCTGACACAACTTTTGACTTGAGGCTCTTAAAATTATTGTATAAAACTTCCTTTGCCTAAAAGAAACAACATAGGAATACACTTATTACCTAAACTCTATTTACAAATCATACCTGTGTTTGGATCACACTTAGCTTTTCTAAAATTCCTTTCAAGAACCGAAATTCTAGCTGAACAACCAGCCTGGGTTTGCCTTTCAGGGCAATGCAGGTTTTGCTACAATTTTAAACATAAATAAGTAGGTATGCTCCAGTATACCTGCACATATACCTATCTAAATACTTTTTAAGAATAATTAGTGTTGAACTTACCAGTTATGAAATATCAGGTAATACGTCTCTTGCTAAGTCATTTTTGCTTCCTTTAAGGCTTGAAATTCAAACCCAAGCATTTCCATGTTCAGTGTTCACTAACCAGGCAGATCAGGAAATCCAAAGAATGAAACGGTATTTCAATTATCTCATTCAGTACGCATTTGAACATAAACGACATTACAAGAATAAGACATTTCCAATAAGGGCATAATTCAAAGCAACACTTCAGATGATGATTATGCCGCTTAGAGACTTTAGGGGATACTTGTAGTTAAAAATATCTTAAATCAAAACTGAAACATGATGATAAAGATCGATTTTCAAGTTTCGTTTGACAGTGACATTGTGGGGCAAACATATGTCAAATGAAGTAATCTTGGAATCGTCTATTTAAGAAAAATCAAACTTACGTCACAACTGTCATATTTGACGTACAAAATATTTTCTAAATAAAGATTTGGCGTCCTCTCGTGGCCGAAGTAGGAAGCGCGAATAAACTTTTTTCAAATCCGAATAGGAAAGGAGCAAATTGGGTGAGACACTTAAAATGATTCTAGACATTCAATGACTTTGTCGCGCTGTATATCGGAACCATTGATGTTAGGTATATGAAAGTAAGTATTTTTGAAATCAGCTTCTTCGGCTCTATCGATTTGGCATAAAAATTATGTATCATTCTATTTAAGAAAAATCAACCTTACTCCATGATTGCAAGAATTTGGGGCCTCGACTTTATCAGCTGGTTGAGCTTATGACTAATAAAATTTTTGGTTGAGCTTATGACTAATATCGACTACCGAACACTACGGACCCAGAAGCCGGGACTGAGGACCCTCTTTTGAGCCCTCACAACTGTCACATTTGACGTACAAAAAAAATTCTAGATACAGATTTGGCGTCCTCTCGTGGTCGTAGAAGCAAGAGCGAATAAACTTTTTTTCAAATCGAAATAGGAAAAGAGCAAATTGGGTGAGACACTTAAAATGATTCTAGACATTTAATGACTTTGTCGCCCTGTGTATTGACGTTAGGTATATGAAACTAAATTAATTCAAATCGGAATAGGAAAGGAGCAAATTGGGTGAGACACATAAAATGATTCTAGACATTCAATGATTTTGTCGCCCTGTATATTGGAAACCATTGACGTTAGGTATATGAAACTAAGTATTTTTGAAATCAGTTTCTTCGGCTTTATCGATTTGGCATAAAAATTGTGTATCATTCCATTTAAGAAAAATCAACCTTACGTCACAACTGTCACATTTGACGTATAAAACATTTTCTAAATAAAGATTTGGCGTCCTCTCGTGGCCGAAGTAGGAAGCGCGAATAAACTTTTTTTCAAATCGGAATAAAAAAAGAAGCAAATTGGGTGAGACACTTAAAATGATTCTAGACATTCAATGAATTTGTCGCCCTATATCGGAAACCATTCACGTTAGGTATATGAATGTAAGTGTTTTTTAAATTAGCTTTTTCGGCTCTATCGATCTAGCTTAAAAATGATGTATCATTCCATTTAAGAAAAATCAACCTTACGTCACAACTGTCATATTTGACGTACAAAACATTTTCTAAATAAAAATTTGGCGTCCTCTCGTGGCCGAAGTAGGAAGCGCGAATAATTTTTTTTTCAAATCGGAGTAGGAAAGGAGCAAATTGGGTGAGACACTTAAAATGATTCTAGACATTTAATGACTTTGTCGCCTTGATTATTTCGTATCTCACTCCGTTTTCGAGCAAGAAATTCAAAACCAATTTATTGCATATCAAAAAACTATTAAAATTAAATATTAAATGCATTTCCTTTGACACCTTGAAACAATCATTTTGAAAACCAGACTCTCTAGAACAAAAGTTTATATTAACTGTTCTGCTTGAATTGCGATCAGGAATCCTTCCCAAGATTTACGACACACCATTAAGTAATACCCTGTATAAAGACAAGTATTTTTTATCAGCCTCTCTAGCCAATGCCACCTAGACATAAGGCCTGGAAGCGATATTTTAATGGCCGCCAGGGTGGTACGACGGGTCAGCTGTTTCATATGGACTTTAGTAATATTTTGTTCATAGTGTTGCATTTTTTGTGCATATTCAAGTTGTTTTTTTGCCTAGATTTGTATAATTAACAGTTCTGTGTCTTTTCTAGAAACGTGTATTTTAGTATTAGCTGAATTAGCTCGGAATTAAAGTTACAAAAGTTAGCAAACCATTGCCATGCCTCACGGTTGCTGTGTAAAGAGATGCAAACGTAATTACAAGACTGGTCCGCGAAATTCAGTGTTTAGATTTCCAGAAGATGTTATTTTAAAAGAAAAGTGGATTCACGGTATTAGAAGGGATAATTTTATACCAAATAAACAACACTACATAAGCATAAGTATAGGAACATATTCCGAAAAAACCTCTCATATTCAAAAAGCCAGCAGAATTTATTGGGTTATTTATTTTAGGTATGTGAGTTACATTTTCATTTACATGAAATTCAGAAGAAAGTAACATACTTACATGTGAAAGAACTGGCCAGTCCTTAGAAGCTCTACTGTTACTATTAGATGTCCCAAGATTAATTCCAGGTAGGACTTTATTTTTAAACATTTTGTTGTGTAGGGTTTGTGCTATAGTTTGTTACAAATATGTTATCCAAATCCATCAAAGATTTTTATATTTGTTTCCTAGGCCTAGTTGTAATCAAATCGAGAATCAAATCAACCAATTTCTGTTTGCAAAAGAAGAAATTCCTCTAGTATAAGACAAAGTGTGTGCAATGAACCAAATAGTGTTTTCTGAGGTACACATGTATATTTAATTTGTTTTTTTTTTAATTTAATATAATGTTTTAAAATGATCAAATGTTTTTATTTTTTTCATCTAAATCCCTGTTACCAAAGCAGGCACCTTTGAAAATCAGATGGTAAGTATCTATGTAGAGCATAATGATTCGAGTTATCACATTTCAATTTTGACGTCATTATTTTCGAAAATGAACGAGCTATCTATTTGGAAAAAAAGAATTTAATTTAAAAAGTTATATATACCCTCTATCTTTGTAATAAAACGTTTGAAAACCTGTCTTTATATATAAACTTTTTATCTTTTTTATTCTAAAATACCTAGCCTGTTACATTATTGCATGCTAATTTCAGAAGCCTCTGTATATAACAAATTCAGCCAAAAAGAGAAAATGGTATACTTATTCTTCAGAAGTATTAAAAATTATTGTTAGTAAATCACTACACTGTATAATAATAATATACAGTATTAAGTATTATATTAATTTAAGTGTACCCTGGTATAGTCCATCTAAAATCTAAACCCCAATTACCAAAGTATTCACCCAAAAAGCTTTCCAAAACCTTTGGGTTTTGAGCGTTGAAACGGTCGTCGAATTTTCGTACCACATATGATGACGTCACCGCTCTCCCGCTCGGTCGCTTCCAGGCCTTATATTGTCTAGGTGGCGTTGCTCTAGCTCTATCGATCTAGGTTAAAAACCATGTATCATTCCGTATAAGAAAAATTAACCTTACGTCACACTGTCATATCTGACGTATAAAAAGATTCTTGATACAGATTTGGCGTCCTCTCGTGGCCGTAGTAGCAAGCGCGAATAAACTTTTTTCTAATTTTGACATTTTGACAAGATTTTTCAATACTGATGACAGTGACGTAACGTCCTACTTTTCGTAACTAGTTACGAAAAGTAAAATCTTTCGTAACTAGTGATGAAAAGTTGGTGTCACCACCAGTTGCAGGTTTCGGCTGTGGCACACCGTTGCTATAGTTTTACGGTATTAAGTAGATACAAAGTGGTTTAAAAGTAAATATTGAAGTTTAATAATAATAATTCTCTCTCTAATTGGGTATTTGTAGTTAAAATTAGAAAAAATCTTGTATGAAACACGTGACGAAAAACCTTTTTTGTGTATCTCATTCAAATTGCGGGAACTCGCTGCGCTCGTCCCGCAAACATTCATTCGCTACACAAAATCGGACTTTTCGTAACTGGTTACATGAATAGCTATTTTCAAATCGGAATAGGAAAGGAGCAAATTGGGTGAGACACATAAAATGATTCTAGACATTCAATGATTTTGTCGCCCTGTATATTGGAAACCATTGACGTTAGGTATATGAAAGTAAGTATTTTTGAAATCAGCTTCTTCGGCTCTATCGATTTAGCATAAAAATTATGTATTATTCCATTTAAGAAAAATCAACATTACGTCACAACTGTCACATTTGACGTACAAAAAAATTTCTAGATACAGATTTGGCGTCCTCTAGTGGCCGAAGTAGAAAGCGCGAATAAACTTTTTTCAAATCGGATTAGGAAAGGAGCAGATTGGGTGAGACACTTAAAATGATGTCCCTGTACATCAAAGAGTGACTGTTTTGGGGTCCAAAGTTTTGTTGATACAAATTTAGTTTAGTGCTGCCAATCACCGTTTAGTGTTTAAATCTTTGTTGACATCTTTTATTCAATGTTCCTTTATAATTACCCATTTTTTTCAAAGCCTTTTCTCGATTCAATTATGTGGTTTTCATCTTTGTTGACATCTTTTATTCAATGTTTCTTTTTAATTACCCATCTTTTTCAATGCCTTTTCTCGATTCAATTATGTGGCTTTCATCTAAATTAGGAATTTTCTTTTACCAAAATTTTGTGACATTGAATACATTAGATTTCGCCTATCACACTCAGACAAAACACTTTAGAGGTCGTTTAGTATTAGAACGAATTATATTTTATGAAACGATAAAGCAGAAAAAAAAGTCAGACGAAAATAAATTGTGCTGTAATACACCGAAACGTGACTGAGGAGCTATCGAACACTCTGGATCTTTTTTGTTAAATACCCGTAAAATATCCAGAAAAGGCGACATGAAAGAACGTTCCGCCCTCGCAACCACTTTCCGCAACAAAAATAAACTTTTTTCGGGTTATCAGTCACCAATCTTGCCTTTCTTCTGGCCGCTCGTTCGGAAAATTGGATTGTTTTGTCGATTGTCGTGTAGCAAAGTTACACAAACATATATTAAAATGATTGATTCACTACCGGACGACTAGACTAAGATTGACTAACGCGGTCGATTTTTTTTTGTCAATACAGAAAATTGGATTTTTGGGACCAAGGGCCTTTCGAAGAGGAGAGTAGCGCAAAAACAGAATTTTTTTTATGAAATTTAATTCAAAGGATTGACAAAAGTTTTTATTTCTCTTTTGGACATCCAAAAACCCACCCTCTTACTAAAAGCAATATTTGTCATTTTTTATCATCGTCTTCTTCGTTATAATACAACTACATTAAAAAAATTTGAAAAGGGCGGTCAATAATAAATAAATCAAGTAGAGTAAAAATAGATTCATGTCGGGAATTTTATATTAGACCTCTTTTTGTCCCTGTCTTGCTGATGCTATAAATCCTTAATCACTGCTCTTTAGCCCCAAATTGCCGGACCGATCCCGAATGAGAGTTGATTAGTTCCTTACCCAAGGCCAGTTTTATAATATAATGACCTTTTTAAATACACTAAAAAGAAATTAAATAAATATTAGGAAAAATGTCGAGGCATCATTTATATCGTATGCACTCTATAATATCGCAATCGAACGTGACATAGTAATAAGTATTTATTAACGCAACATGTCAAAACATGTTTGTGTCCCCTCCGGTGATAAAACCCGATATGTCGGATCAAATTTGAAACCGTAGAGCGACAGATTTGTTTTGACATCGAAATTCAGGTCATAGAAACACGTTACATGGGATGTAAAAAGATTAAAGATCATTTTACAAAGAAGTAATTAAAGGAATTTTTTTAATTTTTATGTGAAGTTGTGACGTTCCTACTGAGATTTTATTTCATGTCCTATGCAGTCCAAACACTGTATCTAAAAGTAAAAATGCCCAATACTTAATGTATAAATTTCTTGGTGTGTTATCTACCTGGATGAGTGGTTTAATTAAATTAATAAATAACATTACATTATTCATTAAATCATTCGGCATAATATGTTAAATTTCATTGTGTGACCTGCTTAAAATTTGCAACCATCTTTGGCACCCAAATGCACATTCCCTATTGATCGTCTGGTTTGGATGGAATCCCTAAATATTTATGCCCTTTTAAAAACTGCTCTATATACCGAATGGATGGAATGATGTCGCAAGCAGAAACTAATTTCGTGTATAGTAAAATATTTTCCTGCTCTACATTTGTCCTACTGAATGTCGTGATAACAGACATGAATCAATTTCAAACAAAAAGTACGAGAACCAAATAAACCTGAGAAGCCGCAAGTAGTTATTTTATAGCTATTATGTATCATGGGCGTTAAGTAGGTGTTTATGCCCCGAACACGAGGCCCGAGGGTCGCCTGAAAGGATAAAAATATGCTAATGCCTGTGACGGATACAGACTTTTATGTCACACCAGTTCATTTTAGTGTGTTTCAACAATAAATTACTATTACTAGATTCTTAAAATGCATCGCCCCTATGCCCACGCTGGCCACAAAGTGCACTTTACGCCCGCGCAGGTTATATATTTCGTAAATAATCAATAAAAACACAATAACGAACTTGTAGGAAATAATAGTATATTATTAAACGAGCTTTTTATGATCGCCATTATTCCCTTAGGGGGACGTTTGCGTCACGAGCCGTAGGCGAGGGGCGCAAGTTTCCCGTGGGAATAATGGCCATAAAAAGCGAGTATAATACTATACTTTGTCCACGGCCATTATCTAATAATTACAAATTATAAAATCTTATAGGTAGTGTAAAGAAAATAGTTGAAATGTCAAAGTGACACTCGCTTTTGACGGCAAAACCGGTGCCACAAGTGCACTTTTTACGCTGCGGCATTTGATATTACATTGTTGCCTACTTTTACTGGTTGTCAAGGCAACATATATAACTTAAATGGAGAGCGGGAATAATGATAATTTTTCCGCAGTTTCAACTCATTTATCCCTATGACGCTATATGAGCCCTATTTAAATTTTCTCAACAAGCTGAATATCCATATATTATTAAGTGATCGTGGACGATAGTATATTATACAACAAGCATTTAATGAGAGTGGTTATTCTCGAAAATAATGTTTGAGCCCACGAGCGAAGCGAGTGGCACAAGTTGCGCGAGAGAATAACGCTCATTAAATGCGAGTTGAATACTATACTTTATCCACGACCAAGATTCCTGGTTTTCTCAAATATGATAGGTTATAGGTGCCACAAAGATAATTCACAATTTTAAAACCACGACAACGACTGGTTTCGCAAATCGACGGCGCGACGTTTGATGCGTCAGATAGCTGACGGTCTAGTCACCCGCGCATGTTCATTTCAATGTTACGAGGGTGGACGGTAAATTACTTCATTTCACGACCCATTTTAAGTATTTTCCAGTGAAAAGTACATTTTTTAGTGATAAAAAGACACTATATCCTACATTTGTCTCAATACGTAATAGAAGGATAATTATTGAAATGTCAGAAGGAACACTCGCGTTTGACGGCAAAACCGGTGCCACCAGTGCATTTTTTACGCTGCGGCATTTGATATTGCATTGTTGTCTACTCCTACTGGTTGTCAAGGCAACATATATAACTTAAATGGCGAGCGGGAATAATGATATTATTTCCGCAGTTTCAACTCATTTATCCTTCTGACGCTATATGAGCCCTATTTAACTTTTGTCAACAAGCTGTATATTATTAAGTGGTCGTGGACAATAGTATATTATACAACAAGCATTTAATGAGAGTCGTTATTCTCGAGGGTAATGTTTGAGCCCACGAGCGAAACGAGTGGCACAAGTTGCACGAGAGAATAACGCTCATTAAATTCGACCTGAATACTATACTTTATCCACGACCAAGATTCCTGGTTTTCTCAAATATGATAGGTTATAGGTACCACAAAGATAATTCACAATTTTAAAACCACAATAACGACTGGTTTCGCAAATCGACGGCGCGACGTTTGATGCGTCAGATAGCTGACGGTCTAGTCACCCGCGCATGTTCATTTCAACGTTACGAGGGTGGACGGTAAATTACTTCATTTCATGACCCATTTTAAGTATTTTCCAGTGAAAAGTACATTTTTTAGTGAAAAAAAAAGACACTATATCCTACATTTGTCTCAATACGTAATAGAAGGATAATTATTTGTATAAACCAGTTGTAATTACCGATTTCATGTTTAGGGCAGTTGTCAGTTGCCTGCGACGTGTCTAGTTACCATGACAACTCATTATTCACTTGTGAATAATGTTCATTATTGATCGTCTGGTTTGAATGGAATCCCTAAATATTTATGCCCTTTTAAAAACTGTTCTATATACCGAAGGGATGGAATGATGTTGCAAGCAGAAACCAATTTCGTGTATAAAATATTTTCCTGCTCTACATTTGTCCTACTGAATGTCGTGATAACAGACATGAATCAAGTTCAAACAAAGAGTACGAAAACCTGAGAAGCAGCAAGTAGTTACTTTATAGCTATTATGTATCATGGGCATTAAGAAGATGTTTATGCTCCGAGGGCTTCTCGCCCGAGGGTCGTCTGAAAGGATAAAAATATGCTAATGCCCGTGATGGATACAGACTTTTATGTTACATCAGTTCATTTTAGTGTATTTCAACAATAAATTACTATTACTAAATTCTTAAAATGCATCGCACTTATGCCCGCGCTGACCACAAAGTGCACTTTACGCCCGCGCAGGTTAAGTATTTCGTAACTAATCAATAAAAACCCAATAATGAACTTGTAGGACATAATAGTATATTATTAAACGAGCGATTTGGTTTTGCAAATCGACGGCGCGACGTTTGATGCGTCAGATAGCTGACGGTCTAGTCACCCGCGCATGGTCATTTCAATGCTACGAGGGTGGACGGTAAATTACTTCATTTCATGACCAATTTTAAGTATTTTCCAGTGAAAAGTACATTTTTTAGTGAAAAGACACTATAACCTACATTTGCCTCAATACATAATAGAAGTATAATTATTTGTATAAACCAGTTGTAATTACCGATTTCATGTTTAGGGCAGTTGTCTGATACCTGCGACGTGTTTAGTTATCATATCAACTCATTATTCACTTGTGAATAATGTTCATTATTCACAAGTGAATAAAGATTAGCATTAATTTTGAGAATGTACAAGAATAATGTGATTATTATTGCATGGTCGTGGATAATAGTATATTATACAACAAGCATTTAATGAGAGTCGTTATTCTCGAGGGTAACGTTTGAGCCCACGAGCGAAGCGAGTGGCACAAGTTGCCCGAGAGAATAACGCTCATTAAATGAGCGTTGAATACTATACTTTATCCACGACCAAGATTCTGGGTTTTCTCAAATATGATATGTTATAGGTGCCACAAAGATAATTTACAATTTTAAAACCACGACCACGACTGGTTTCGCTATTCAATGGCGCGACGTTTGATGCGTCTTGTCGATAGATGACGGTCTAGACACCCGCGCATGTCACCGCATGTTCATTTCAATGCTACGAGGGTGGACGGTAAATTACTTCATTTTATGGCCTATTTTAAGTATTTTTCAGTGAAAAGTACATATTTTAGTGAAAAAGAGACACTGTAAGCTACATTTGCCTCAATACAACCTAATAGAAGGATAATTATTTGAATGAACCAGTGGTAACTACCGATTTCATGTTTAAGGCAGTTTACTTTTTGAGTTGTCAGTTGCCTACGACATGTTTCGTTTCCATGACAACTCATTATTCACTTGTGAATAATGTTCATTATTCACAAGTGAATAATGATTAGCATTAGTCTTGAGAATGTACAAGAATAATGTGATTATTATAGTATGGTCGTGGATAAAATGTTTTTTTCTACGACTGCTTAATAATAAGGCTATTACTCGCTAGTTTTTTTTATAGATAATAACAACTACTACCTACCCTGTCACAGTAATGAAAAATTACTCACGGATTCAACTAATCAAATGACAGGATAGGTAATAGATGTTATCTATTAAAAGCTAGGCAGGCTTATTATTAAACGCTCATAGAAAATATTACATTATACCCCCCCTATAGCCCATAATCTTCGCTAACTAATGTTTCTTTATCTACCACTCCTCTGCAGATCTTTGAGGCAGCTTGCTAATATAGCGGTATCGTCAGCGTATCTGATGTTGTTGACAGTTTCACCATTGATTCCTTTACCCTCCAGCTCATCTTCCAATGCCTCCTGAAAAACAAACTCCCAGTAAATATTAAATAGCATCGGAAAGAGAACACACCCCTGTCTGACTCTCTTCCGAATACTAATTTGTTCTGTCAAAGCATTGTCATATTTCACTCTAGAAGTTTGTCCCCAGTAGAGATTTGATATTATTCGGACATCGTGGTAATCAATGTTAAGGCCTCGGAGTATATCCAGAAGCTTTTTATGCTTGAGATTGTCGAACGCCTTACTATGGTCTATGAAGCATATATAAAAGTCTTGGTTTACATCTAGGGATCTCTGAGACAAGATATTCAAAGCAAAGATGGCCTCTCTCGTACCCGTTCCGTTGCGGTATCCAAATTGGGTATATGATGTTTCAGCCTTACATTTTTTTTTTTATATTCTAGTTTGTATAATTTTTATAAGATCTTCAGAACTTGACTCATCAAACTTATTAGTCTGTGATCATCACACTTTGACGCTCGAGATTTTTTCGGGATAGGAACAAAGGTGGAAAGGAGACATTCTCTGGGAATTACTCCCGATGTATAAATGTTATTGAATAGATCCGCTATGACAGTGATTGAACGCTCATCCAGCAGTTTCAAAACCTCACAATGCAGCTCATCTAGCCCTACTGCTTTACCGGATTTTGAGGTTTTGATGGCATGCTCTACTTCTTCTTTCGTTATTTCTGGAGCCATCTCTGATATAGTTATGGTCTTATCCCTGTCCTTGTATCGCCTTCTTATTTCCATCAGTGCCAAAATTTCCTCTGTCATCCATCTCTGCCCAGTTCTATTTTGCCCTTACCAATGCTTTCTTGTTGTGTTGTTATTATTGCTTGCTTAATTTTGGTCCACTTTGCCTCTTCACCTAAATCACCAACATTTTCTTCCTGCAGTTTAGGGAGTCTATTATTTACGTTATAAGTTACATCAGTTCGGGCTTCTGGTTATTATATACTTTGGATATTCAAACTGGCGTTTTGTGCTTGGGACTATCTTAACCTCACATACATATATTCATTACTATCGGGTTGTGGTCACTTCCGACTTCCGCTCCAGGATATGTTTTCACTGATTTTATGCTATTCCGGAATCTCTTGTTAATAAGGATGTAGTCAATATGATTTCTAATTATTCGCTCTGTGTTGTCGTCCCGCGCTATCCACGCCTATAGCTTTCTTTTCGGGAGTTTGAACAATGTGTTACTGACTACTAATTCCTCTTCGATACAGAACTGCAGAACTCCAGTTCTATAATTTATCAAAAGACCTAAAATATTTAAAACTTTTTGAATACTTAGCTTGTCGCAAGTCACATAAATAATGTACAAAAGCACGTTCAATAAAGGAAGTTTCAATGGAGTTTTACAACTTCAAAGTGGTGGGCGCTCTTTTCTCGAATCTCAAAGCCGGCACACCGATACAATAACAACCAAACATCATTAATATAATCATATGCAAAAACTGTATTAAGTGATGCATAGGGCGGACTAGACAATACTTAAAAGAACAAAAAAGTGAGGATAATGTAAAAGGAAAAAAAATAAAAAAACTGCCCTAGTTTTTCACCATTTTGTTTAACGTTTCAAGTGTAAAGCCCAAAATGTGGGCGCAGTAAGATCCTGAGACTGTTCAGTACAACAAATCGAACATTAAACAATTGAGGATTTCCTACAAAGTATAAGCAGATAACGAGAAAATAATCAATTGTAGTTTTATAAGGCAAAGAGAGAGACATTATACAGGGTGTCCCATATCTAAAAAGGCACGAAGCGGGCGGTGATTGCACATGCAAAAATAAGACAATTGGCATCATCTTGTCTATGGTAAATAGTGCTAGAAGGAGGAAATACAGGGTGCGCAAAGAAAATAGTTTTTCCGAAATTTAAAAGTCATTTGAGAACCGTCTTTACATAAATAATTATTGAAATTTTGTAGACTTAGATACTATACAAAATCTGAAGATATTGGTTTTGATGCATCATCAAGGGGGCACCAACTATATGCAACATGTACAATGAAAGTTACAAACTTTTGTGCAGCAATTTTTTTGGAATTTCGTAAAATTATGAGAAAACTTCGGTATTTTGTTTCGTTCACGGGAAAATGTAAATTATCATTAGTAAACTAAATTGACTCGTTTTACTTTAAAATTTTATTGATAAAAGAGAAATAAATTTTAGTAAATAAATTATGCAAGAAAACAAAAAAAATTCTTGGGCTGCTTGTAGTTTTTTAACTAGCAATGTTTGATAGAGGCAGGTTGATGCCAAATGTCTTATTTTTAATTGTACTTTTTCAACCCTGTTTCTAATGTTATGAAACACCTTTTATAGCAAGAGGGACCTATTTAGGGTGAGTCATAATTAAGTGGACAAAGTATTAGAGTAGATTTTACGTTTAAAACTAACGGCAGTTTGCTTAATGCACCAAAATCCAAAAATGTTTTATACAAAAATACATAGTGTTAAAGATGAGTTAAAAAAATTGAAATTCATTAATATACAGGGTATTTGAAGGGATACAAAAAGATTAAATTAGGGTAAAGTGGTGCAATTAAAAGTCGATAAAAATGAAAAAATGACGTTTTCAAATTTAAATAAAATTCCAACTGCATTCGGAAATCTTTGCAAGAAATCGAAATGTTGGAATTTTTTTTTTTATTTTTTCTTTTGTTTTGTTAAAATTTTAAGAGATGAATAAAAATAATTGACATAATTGACACTTCTTATATTCTATTCTTCGCAGTTACGTATTATCTATATTTTGACCGGTAGCTATGGCACATTTTGTGTCTTGCTGATAATTTTACTTTGACCAGTGGAGTTCGTACTGGTGAATCTACCAATATTTGTAATGAAGAAACGGGCATCCCGCAGCTTTTCTGTAAATAAAAGATTCTTTCGATATTTAGCAATTTTATATAGGAACAAAGATTTCGTGACTTGTACCGAGTATATACTATATTATAGTGAGTGTTTCAGATAAGTGCGAACAAACTTTAGAAGGTTATAGAAGACGTCAAGTAATCCAACTTTTGCTTATAAACCTCAATCCATAAACGCACCGCGTTTGAGATATAAGGTATCATAGTCAGTTTAAAGGTTAGTAATAGTCAGTTTAGCATAGCCAGAAATTGATGTATATCGTTCTACGCATGTATTTGAATAATAGCTTTTGCAGGACTGTTGGGTGAAATGACTATATTTAGAAGGAAAGCGGAACAAGAGGCAGAAATCGGTACAGGTGAGGTGTAGGTGGTTTTGTTTTCTCTCGGTTAGATAACTCGAAATCATTTCTTCGAAAAAAACTCAGGTTCAACAGTTACGACGGTAAGTTAGATAGAGAGCTGGAAGCCGCAGGCTTAGTTATGGAATTATTTGAAGGGTTCGAAGACAAGATAAAATAAGACATAATCGGGCACTCCGAAGAAGAGTCAAAAATTAATTTTGTCTCGAGGTATAAACCACCCAAAAATAATAAAGATCTTCTAGAGGTCATACGGGTGAGTGAGTTTATTTACTAACAGACGCTAATAATTCAAATAATATAGTAGAATAAAAGAAAAATCAGCTTAGTTATATTAAACAATTCGTCAAACGTTTTTCGGCAACCCAATTTTAAGCCCCAAATTTTAAGCGCTGCAATTTAAAAAATATTGTATCTGTGTTGATGCGCTTTTTATCATTGATAAATTGGAAAAAATATAAAAAAACTACAAAGTGTATTACGCACGAGGTATGAAAAGGAACATTGCAAAATGTCGGAAATTTTTATTTTATAATTTGATTTTTCTCGCTTACGGTAATTTTAACAATTTAGGGCAAGACTACCTTTTTTATCTAAAATACCTCAAAAGTAGTTAAACAAAGCCGGTATCGGGCCAGTTTCAAGGACATTGCAAGTGTCCCCGTTCCACTTGTGGACGAACACGCCCAAGATAGTTCTAACGACCTCGACTCTCAAGGTCAACAGGAATGAATAACTGATCTCAAAGAGTGGCCGAAATTGTTGAGCGGGAGACTCTTATCTGTTAGAAGGTCAATAAATAACTAAACCAAATTTCAATCAAAATGTATTCTTTTCATATCTCTGCACAGTTCATACATCAAAATATCTTGCTTCAATTTTTTAATACATTTTAAAAACATATCTAATTTTTGTTTATAAGTTTATGAAGTCTTTATCGGAGTCCTCATCGATGGCTATTTTATCAAGAATTCAATGTTTGTGGTGGGATAACAGGGAACTTCACATTAAAATAAACTGAAAACTGAAGCAAATATTGGCCTCAATGCATATTCGGCAACGTCGTCAATGATCAACGTCGGCAACCTCATCGTCAGTGAATGATGCGTTTGCAAGTTGAATATTGTAGTTATCTCTAATGCGATTCGTTGCTTCTAAAATGTTTTGGATCATCTTTTCTCTCTGTAGTGACTCTATAAGTATATAATTTGAAGTAGATTTTTTTTATTTTTTATGAAATAATTAACGAGATCATAAGAGTTTTATCGTTTGATGAAACGATGCGTGAAGTGGATGAATTGAAGAAAATTAAGCGGCATTAAAGTGCAATTACGTAACTAGAAGTAGTTATTTTCCTAAATAGTGAGGATAGTGATACTTTCCCGCACGCTACTGCAGTTGCAAGAACGACGTGAAGCGGAGTTCCTGCAAGCAGTTCAGTGCGGGAAAGACACTTTCCGCTCGAGTTAGGAACAGTATTTTTTGTATGAGCGTACCTACTGTTTTCTATTAAAAAAAAACATAAATTATTTTTTTATTTAAACTAGGTAGTAGATAACAGAAGCCCAGAAGCAATATAACTTTAACTAAACTGCTAACGGAAAGGATCGATACAGCAAATTTTTGGGGTCTGTATCTCGGAAATGCCTTAGCCGAAATTTAAAACTTAAAGAGATTTTGAAAGCTCGATTCTTCTAGAATCACTGCGGGAGATTGATCTTAAATAAGTTATTCTCTAAAGGATATACAAGGTAAAGAAAAAAGCACTACAAAATGGTTGCATTTCAACCCACTGCATTTGGTAAGTAGCGTAATTTTAGAACATTCATTGTTATAACATTTAATGGCATTAGTTGGTAGCTCGGGACATGTTCGGCAGTTTTCGGTTTTTTCATCCTGTATCGCGAGAATGCCGCAGCCGATTTTAATAAGATAGATGATATCTAAAAGATAACTGGTTGTAAAATCAGCGACGTAGACTAGTTAATAAAACAAGTTTATTCCATTTTGTACAAGGATGGCAAAAAATTTAATATAAAACTGATTATTATGATACATGACGGGAGCCTTAACTTTAAGACTCTTTTTGTAATGACATTTAAGGGCTGTGGTCGATATCTCGGGACGGCTTCGGCGGTTTTATGTTTTTTTTTGCCTACAAAATCAGTTACAGGGCGATTACAGAAAGCTTGATCTTTGTTGTATGTTACAATACAAGGTATCCTGAAATTAACTGGGAAATCCCTAGGCAAAAATAGGGCACAATGTTCATACAAACATAACCCGAAAACGCTTCGTCTTCGAAATAGAGAGTGTCGATTTTTTTTCTTTTTTAGCCTCTAGAATTTTTGAGATTTTTAACTCAAATTTCGAATATAGTTAACCATTTATTATCTACATCGTTGGATATACCAACCGCTAGACAGGGTCTTATTTTTTCTCGGGTTGTGTCCCTTTTACCCTCACAAAGTTTTTTGTAGCATGCCACTTGTCGTTTCTTCTTAAAAATCTTAATTCTCAATTTAATTTAGAAACTTTCTTGCCTCTTGCATCCTTGTTTTATGTATCACCGTTTTCGAGAAATTTGCAAAACTGCTTAGGAATGCACATAATTTTTCCATAAGAAATATCTGTTTTCTGCGTTCCCTTTTAAGTTCCCAGATACTGATGAAAAAGAGTCACTCATGGAACAAGTATGTGCATTTCTAGCAAATTTCTCGAAAACAGTCGGAGACAAGACAAGGAGGCAAGAAAGTTTCTAAGTTGAATAGAGAATTCAGACTTTTAAGAAAAAACGATCAGTGGCGTGCTACAAAAAAGTTTGTGAAGGTAAAAACCCGAGAAAAAATAAGACCCTGTCGAATTTGGCTAGTGGTTAGTATATCCAACGATGTAGGTAATAAATGATTACCTATATTCAAAACTTGAGTTAAATATCTTAAAAACTCCAAGAGCTATAAAGAAAAAATAAAAAAACAAATTCAACACCGTGTATCTCGGAGGCGAAGCGTTTGCGGGTTTATGTTTGTATGAACATTGTGCCCTATTTTTGCCTAGGGATTTTCCAGTTAATTTCAGGATACCTTGTATTGTAACTTACAACAAAGTTCAAACTTTCTGTAAACGCCCTGTAAATGACTTAGTAGGCAAAAAACCAAAAAAACCTCAAAACTGTCCCGAGATATCGACCACAGCTCTTAAATGTCATTACAAAAAGTGTCTTAAAGTTAAGGCTCCTGTCATGACATCGTAGTAAACAAAATTTTAATCCGTTTTTTATTATATTTTTTTGCCATCCTTGTGCAAAATGGAATACAATCGTTTCATTAACTGTGAGTCTACGCGCTGATATTACAACCAGTTGTCTTTTAGACATCATTTATCTTATTAAAATCGGCTGCGGCATTCTCGCGATACAGGGTGACTTACAAAAGAGCGTCAACTTTTTGAAAAACCCCAGTAATTTATTTTGTAGGCCAAAAAACCGAAAACTGCCGAACATGTCCCGAGATACCAACTAACGCCATTAAATATCATAACAATGAATGTTCTGAAATTACGCTACTTACCAAATGCAGTGGGTTGAAATTCAACAATTTTGCAGTGCATTTTTCTTTACCCTGTATATCCTTTAGAAAATAACTTATTTAAGATCAGTCTCGCACCGTGATTCTAGAAACGACGACCTTTCAGAATCTCTTTAGGTTTTAAATTTCGACTAAGGCATTTCTGAGATACAGACCCCCAAAAAATGACAAAAAATTTTGCTGTATCGATCTCTTCCGTTAGCTGTTTATTTAGAATTATTGATGTTTATGGTAAACGAACAATTATGAGCATGTTGGAAATATATTGCTGATGCCAAATGTTGTGTCTATTTGAGCTGCTTTTCTTCCAAATCACGGGACACCGGTGGATCATCCAAAGTTTCCTCGCATACAGAGGAGGCAGTAGAGAATGCAGTTGGTTTGAAGTTGACGGACCCAAAGTCAGAATTTTGTTACGCAAGTTGCTTGTGTGATTGGTAGTTTCCTCCAAGTAACTTTCAGGCACAGAATTTGACTTCCAGCCGCCTAGCCGTTTAATGTTGGCTAAGAAGGTTGCTGAAGAACGTTTAAAACTGTGCCCCGTATATCTTACCGAAAAAGTTCAGGATTTGGAAGATTTAAATAGGCTGCTATCTTTATCATCATAATTTCATCAAATTTATTGATACCTACACATTGGACGGTGCTCTTTTCTTTCACATATTTGGCGAGAAAACCATGGTGTGGAGTATTCTGCGGCCTTAAATCTACGTATTGCCTGTAGAGCATCAAAAATTATCCATTATTTACTTCTTCGGTAATGACAGAAAGATCTTGCAGACTGGTTCTTAGAATGCCTGTTTTTTAGGATGATAAGATTGCCGTTATAATATGTATCATCAATTGTAATATTGGTAAGCTCTTCTCTTCGACAAGAACCAGCCAGAGCAAAACTGGTCGCCACTTTCATTATAAGATATACTTTGTCTCGTGCTTGCATAAACTTTGTGATATCGTCTTTAGTGAAGTTTTTGCCTTCTGCACTCGAACTCCATCATTTTGCTTCTTTAAATGGGTCGTCAACTTATAAAATTTGCTTATGTCTACGTTCTGTTTTATTTTTACTAAACTTTTTGTCATTGAGTACCGTGAACAAAACGTATTGGATTACTATACGCTGCGACGCTCTTTCTCAGGTCCGCTGATACTTAGTTAATTCGTTGAGTCTCGGGCGCCACCCTTTGATATTTATAAAGCGACAACGGGACCGCTATTGCCTACAAGGTAGCTTTTAAACAGAGGAGAAATATTCCAGGGATTTTTAGATTAAAACACCAGGAGTAAGGAACAATAATAGGGTGTCTATTAAACTACGGTATAACAACATTCAAACACCTGCTAATACTACGACTGTTAGTGACTCTCTATAACTACATACGAACACATCCTAAAACTATGAAATTAATAACAGCGAGAGGGGGGGGGGGGGAGCAACAGTTAGTTACTTAGTAGACGAAATTCTGATGAACCAGGGAAAACGGGAGGTTTCGGTAATAAACCAGTACACTCTGTACTGGATCGATCGGGGTCGGAAACTTCAATATTGCGTACCAGCAGTAACAACAATATGAAACGGTAACGGAGCTTTGGGACCACTGGGAACTGGGGTTTCGGAGGAAGCGTACTTTATAATTCGGAATCGGATATAGTCGGTTTCGGTTTATTCACATCCAGCCTGGCTTTGAAGATCGGTGCTACGGGATGCCCAGGATGTAAAACAGGACGGTGACGGAATCGGTAATAGGTCCCAAATCGGATTCGAAAGAAGCGGTATGGTGAGCGGTGTGTTAGCGATTTTCCCGGGTTACATATGAACGCACCCTGTGATGAACAAAATGAACGCCGCCAGAATCAGCATGGCACCTGCGTCACTTGAACGTAACAGGTATTCCGGTGTAGCACGACAACTCCAACTACACCGGAAAATCACAAATCCACCCCTCTTGTGTCGTAAGTAAGACCCTAACATGACGTCAGGAGCCGAAACGTGAAGCAACAACGTCGGCCCCCTAGGTCAGATCCGGTACTAACTCATTGAGTCCTCCCAATTGATCGACCGTCCACCGTCGACGAGCTTTGACCATCGACCTCGAAATATTCGAATTATTTTACTAGTCTTTATAAATTCTGTCGGCTTGTTAAGCGCGACAAACAGGTGGCGCCATCTATGGGCGCACTCGCGGACCTACCGTCGTTTTGGCCATTGCTTTTGCTTTTATATGGGGAATTCCCGTTTTTTATTTAAATAAAAGGTGTTGTAATGAGTTGGATGATGAAATATAAAGAAAATGTTAATTGTGACGTCATTACCTGTGAGTTAGAGAAAAACTTCGTTACAACGCTTATTGTCAATTGTCAATATATTTTATTGTCACAAATTAAACAACGATTTGACAAAACTTAAAGGGTAAAGGAACACTTTTTAACAGTTTAAAATGAAAGTTATCAAATAGTATAAATAAAGTAAAAAACAAAATGCACACATAATCTATAAGACCAATTCACCAGGGGGTCGTAGTTGCTTATTGTAGACTGTCGTCAACAAGATACTCAGCTAGGGAGTAGTATGCCTCCTTGAGAAGGATTGATCTGACAAGTCGTTTAAATCTTGCAAAGCATACCTCCCCTTTCACCTCGCTGGGAAAACGGTTGAACAGTTTCCCTCCGTTATACACAATAGATCGCTTCACTCTTTCGATGTGGGGAATAGGCAGGCTGAAAGTATGTGGTCTCCGCTCACTTTTAGGTAACGACAGTAGACGCCTAAACTTCCTAAATACCAAGCATATTGTTTCCAGGACATACAGACTGCAGAGCGTGAGAATGTTCAGCCTGACAAACAGGGGACGACAAGATTCCCGAGAGCGAGCCCCAGTGACAAACCTGACAGCACTATTTTGTATAACGAATACCCTGTGGAAAAACTCAGAGGACAAGCGGAAACAACAGATGGCCAAATGTCGTTATAGATTAGGCGAGCATTATAGCAGCCCGACGACGACCTGCTTCATACACTCATCACATGGTTGATAAATTTCAGCCCTCTATCCAGAGCAAGTCCCAGGAACCCAGTCACCCCAGGGGAGCCAACAGGACTGCTCCTCAGGTATACGTCATTAATCTCACACCTAAAACCTAGAACACATGTTTTATTGACATTAAGTGAGAATTCACACCATTGTTTAATAATAGTTAGGTCATTATTTATGATGGATCTTAGACAATTGTCATCTGTCCATAAGATGCTAGTAGCACCAGCAAATACGGTGAAGACACCCTCAATATGTAGAAGGAGCAGATCATTCATATAAACGAGGAAGAGAAGCGGACTGAGCCCTGAGGCAGCCCCGACTCCACCCTAAGCTCCATCTAGGCTGCCCCACCACCAACAACGGTCTGGCCACGCCCCTCAAGGTACTAGCGAAGCCAGCACTGCGATAACCCCCTAAACCCATATACTTCCAGCTTTCGCAGCAGTATCGCATGGTTGACACAATCAAATACTTTCGTGAGATCACATACTACACCTTCGCAGTTTTCACCGTTGCTTAGGTGAGTGTAGAGGTGGACCAAGAACGAGAACAAGGTATCACTGGTACCGCTGCCAGGGCGAAACCCAAACTGCAGGGGATTCCCTGCGCTCAAGAAATGAGAGCATCCTCAAGCTCATTATCTTTTCAATTATTTGGGACAATGTAGGAAGGAGAGCTATTGGGCGATAATTGCATAAACTCTCACGATTTCCCTTTTTAAACTCTGGAATTACAATTGCTTTTAGCTTAGCTTAGCAAAGTATGTCAAAAACACCTTCTCGTGAAATGTCCTTAGGTCCTTATTCTTTTGCCCCCCTCACCATGCTAAGAAATGAGCATATTTTTGCTCGTACCTTTCTTTCGACTTTTCAGGTAATGACTCTAAACTTGCTTCTGCTGCTGCCTTTGCAACATCTTCAAGTAACTCGGCCGTGAGTTCGTTGGAAAAATTCATTTTATTTGCAATTCTTATGACTGGATACAAACTGAAGTCTCGACAAATTGTGGGAACTACTTTGGCATATTAAAAATTAATAAGGGGATGTTGTTATGGTGTTCGATTGTTGAATACCAGCAATGGTACGTATTTAATATATGACGCATTTTTTTAATTTTATGTAAATTTTTTGCCACTAGGGCGGGAAAGTACAACTTTCCACATTAAAGTGCGTGCGGAAACGTGCACATTCCCGCACGCGAATGGAAAAAGATAATGCGCACTTTCTTTTGGTTATCTTTCTTTTGGTTATCTCACTGTCAAGAATGAATTTAAGTTTTACTTTATGGATATGACATTTTCTAAAATGTGTTGGAAATATTACAAAACATTGCATTTTTAGCTCGCGTTCATATATACGGGGTGTTCATTATAAAATTTCATCTAGGTGGCTGTGAAATGTCAAAAGAAAAGGATGGAGAAACAAAAGTCCATTTATTTTGATGTCCTTTTCTGTCAAAAACTCATAGCCTGCTAGATGAAATTTTATAATGAACCAGAGTATATCCATTTATTGTTCCAAAAAAAGACTACATTAACAATCACATTTCAGACCTTCATTTATTCATTCATTAATTTTTATTCATTCAGGATTCAGCCTTAATTCAAGGAACAAAGAGCAGAGGCGGCATCCTTCATATCAGGAGGTGCTGATATAGCCCAAAAAAAAATCAAATTTTATAATTATGTATCAACACTTATATACAAAAATAGCGTGTTTAATGCTACATAGAAAACGTATGTATTACAATTATGTTCAATTATTTCTAATAAATAGCAAATATATGTATATACAGTAGGTTAAAAAATGTAGTAGGTCAATCATCCAGGTGACGTCACGAGTTCTTACAAATTTTACTCAAAAAGACAGAGAGACAAAAGAAAAATTCAAAATTATGTAAAACAGGTAATTCGCAGTGGGGAGAGGGCCGGAGTACCGACATAAATGTCACTACGTTCAAAAGTCAAATGCAATGGGTCAACAAAAACCGCAGATACATGAACACAAACAAAAATTATCGCAATTTACTGACCAAATAACAGTGCTTGTCTTATTTTGGTTTTGAAGGTGGATGCACTTGAAGAAAAATCGTTGATTTTGTGCTTATTAATTAAAAATGATATTTGGTATACTCAAAAGATACTGCCTCCTTATATTAAGGTTGTGAACATCTGTTCTATATGTAAGTTTGTTGTGCAAATACGGGGGAGTTTTAAATTTTACAATTTTATAAAAAAGACAAATAGAATGTGAAATCTGTCGATTGTGCATGTTAAGCCACCCCATTTCTTTCAATTTCTCAGTCAAACCCCTTCTCCGCCGTATTCCATGTATCAATCTTATACAACAATTTTGCACTTTCTGAATTCGACAGCGGTCACTCACATTTAAGAAATGTCCAAAAACACTATCAGCAAAATTGAAATGAGACAAAACCATTGATTCACATAACATTTTCCTGGTTTCGACAGAGAGGCAAAACCGCTGAGAATATATCTGCTTAAACATAGAGTAGGCTCTACGCAGGGTCATAGTCACATAGCCCGTAAATTTCAATCTATTGTCTTTTAGGAGCCCTAAATCTTTACAAAAACTTTTATATAGATACGACGGAAATTAGATCATCTTATATTTTAATATCTAGGTTGTTCATAATGTGAGTTTCATCAGCCTCGTTACAGAACAATAAAGCCGAGGATTTACTAGGGTTAATTTGAAGCAAATGTTTCCGAGATATTTCATATAAAGCTGTCATGCATGTGTCATCAGCATACAGGTGATATTGACTAAAAGCAATGGAATTCGTAAAATTAAAAGTATATATGCTATACAAGCGGGGGCCCAAGATGCTGCCCTGTGGTACTCCAGTCGAAACCTGAAGAATCCCAGAAGCCCGACCACCTAACAAAACCTTTGAGTTCTATCCGAAAGGAAAGAAGTAACAAGGGACAATGCCCTGTCGTCAAACCCTATAAACCCAAGAATAGCTGCCATAGTTCTGTGATCAATCATGTCAAATGCCTTTTTATAGTCAAGCAATATGAGAACAGTAGCCAAATTACTATCTAGAGCCCTAGGAATGTCATCCACGACGTCAGATAACGCTGTAGCACAACTGTAGCCTTTGCGATATCCATACTGTCTGGGAGGAATTATACCATACGCTGTTACATACACGACTATTTGATGGTACATTGCCCTTTTTAAGAATCTTTGAAAAAGTGGGAAGAACTGATATGGATCTCAAGTCACTCATTTCGGCTAGATTATTTTTCTTTGATAATGGGATAACATTGGCCAATTTCCAGTTCTTTGGAAAGTACGATTTTTCGATACAAGAGTTTACGATGTGTGTTAAGAAAGGTAGTATAAAAGGACAGCAAAAACCTATTAAAATCACATTCAAACCATCAACTCCGAAGGCCTTCGATGTAATCTGAAGGATGGCACTAGCAATGTATTCCTCGGAAACCTCATGAAAAGTAAAAGTTTTATCATGGAAAGAATTATTATTATAAAAGTCTAACAAATCTTGATCGGAAGTTCTATTGCTGCAAGATAATTGAGTAAAATAGAAATTAAGGTCATCCACATTTTGCAGGTTTTCAGGCAGTGATTTACGTTTGGCATTTAAAATGTTTAATTTTTTTAGTTTTTGCCATTTTTGTTCCACTGTAGAATTCTGAAATTTATGATTTAATTAAGCCCTTTTCTCATTTCTCAATGAGCACGTATTTAAATTTCTAAGCTGCTTATATACATCCAATCCCCCTGACTTTTTGTTACTTTAAAGCGACGTAAAGCTTGATTTCTAAGTTGCATGAGATACTTGACATTATTCGTCACCCAAGGCAGACAACCCTTTCTCCCAGACAAGCCTTCTCTGAGGGGAGCATGTCTATCAAATACATTTAAAATAAGATCGGTAATAATAGTAGATTATGTCACTAGGAGTAAAAGTGGGTCTTTTCGTGCTGAGCCCAGAGATTGAAGGCCGAAGCGAAGCTGAGGCCTGCAACTGGGCGAAGCACAAAAAGACCTTTTACTCCGAGTAACATATACTATTTTTTTTTCAAGCATGCAGGAAAGTCTATTTCAGAGTGATTCAATTTTGCAATTTTCACATTGACAGATAAATATGATGACCCGCATGACAACCAACGACATTTAACAGAATTCGAGAACTTATGCGATTTCGACTTAAAACGGTTTCGGGTGGTGCTCTAGAACGCTCTGAGAGTATTCCTATCCTTTGTTTTTTCAACAAGAATGTAAAGATGGCAATAAGATGGTTTATATATGCGCCACCATGACAGTAGCGGTGACTTTTGACTTTACTTTTACTGCCTAGGACTTTTTTGCTACTTTTTTGGTCTCAGGAGTAGAAAGCCCACTTTAGGTGTGCGAATCGAGAAAAAAAATGACGCACTTTTAGTCCGCTTGAAAAAAAATGATATTTTGTCATCGATATCCTCAATATAATATACTTCATCAAAAGGAGCACTCAAAATATCTGCATTGAATGCTTGTAAATCTATGCGATCAAGCTGCCTGTAATGAAAAGTTGTTGGTACTGATCTACTACAAGCAATGTTAAGGATAGGAAATACAAGCAAATGATCAGATATACCCAGGTCACTTGTACCCCAATCGCTGACCAAAGAGGGATCACAGCAAATCAGACCAATCAACGTTGAACTATTTTTAGTGATTCTTGTAGGTTGAGATATTATTTGTTCAAGGCGAAAAATAGATAGTTCGTTAATTAATATCGTCGATAGAGCATTTTTATCGTCCAACATATTAATGTTGAAATCACCCAGGCAGACAATCTCATCACATTGAGTAAAAATTTCGTGAGTGACCACCTTAAAAGATATTTTCCTTGGGCACTACAAAGCGAAAAGGAAAGAAGAGAAAGCACCCAATTGCTATTCCCAAAAAATCAATAAAGCAGAGTAACTAATAATAAAAAAAAAATAAAAAAATAAAAACTGTTTCGAATAGGGGAAAAGTAGCCCTTTCAAGAGAGAATAGGTAAACCTTAGTTTTGTCGTCTATGCTTAAGTGCTGATATCACTCAAATGGTTGACACGAGTAACAATATCATTGATTTTCACGTACACCACACCATGAAGACACCAAGCATTCTTGTGAGAAAGCTTTCTCACTGCAGCATCGAAGAGTTTTAAACAAAACTTAGTCACATCTTCCTTTATGCTTATACCAGAGTCCTTGATATGTTTACGACTTCTTAGCACAGCTGTACGTTCAAGATCACAATTAAAAGTTACTAAAATTGCAGGAGGATGTTCGTTTTCAAGGAATGCCGAACATTCTGATGTTTAAGCTACGCAGAGCCTGTTCCTGGTTATAGCATTTAAGTTCCAATTCAGAATGAAGGTTTTTTAGCTGCTTTGTCTCATTCTGAAGCTTTTTTATAGCATTCTCGTGGGATTTGAGACGTTCTTCTAGGTTCTTCCCAATAATTCCCGCCACCTTGTCTGCTATGGTCTCAGGAAATTGGCCACTAAAGATTGCCTTATCCTCTCTATATCACCACTGGAAAGCATAACAACAGAACTGTTATTAACTCACAACACTCTATTTCCACCTTTGCAGTAGGTACTCACAATAAAAGCATTAAAATGTATTTTAACCAATTTTATAGGTTCGACATTCGACGACGCGCACAGCAGCAAACACCGCGTTCACAGTCCATTGACAATATGACATATCGTGATATGAGCTATATTGCTATTTTGCATATTTTGACAACAGTATTTGCCAAACAGCTAAAAAATTTATTTTGGTGTATTCTTTTAGTCATGACCTAACAGTATAAAAAAGTTCTTGAAATATGGAGCTTCACATCAGGGGGTTCTTCGAAACCAAAAAAAAACGATTCCCGATAAGAACGACACACATTTAGGCACGACATCGGTTGTTTTCCCAATTAAACTTTTCCACACGCTCTTTCTATCGCGCATTGGTCCAATTATCAAGATTTCGGAAACTAATTTATTTAAACTATGAATGGCGTGGTGTGGTAGTCGGCGGATTAACCGAGGAAACGACGAAGAAAAGTCACGAAAACCGGCGACCGTGACCGGCCGGGTCACGACATCCCGGAGGAAACCTGTTGGTTTTATCATCCACCCGGGAAAATATAAAACTATTTAATAGTCGCAAATTGAGGGGTTAGTGTGCGGAATAATTAAAAGTTGCACGTTAAAAACGTGTTCCGAAGTCGTTTGTTTTAATTATAGCTTTTTAAAATCAAGGACATCGGTTCTCTGCACGCGCTAAAGTCAAAATCGCTCTTGTAATTTATACGCCTTCTGCTAGAAGAAAAATATGAGAGGGATAACTGGAAAAGGTCACTTACGACCCACGTGATACAACAAGTTGGAAATTGGGCGTTCGAGTGTGGGCGAGCATTAAACCACCGACGCAACCTTATTCTGAGGCCACTGAAATGTCATCCGTGTTATTTCCAATTAACTCACGCCCGAATGATAATCAGACGCAAAGTTTTGAGCTTTATAATATTTTCTAATGGAAGTTTAATTTGGTTGACGCTTTTCTCGACATAATGGTGAACGCGCTTTTCATGCTACCTTAAAGTGGTGCAGCAACAATAATTTTTTATATATTTTTTGATACGTTTTAATAAATGTGACATTAGAGTGGGAAAAACCACTAGATGTATTGGAAAACCAAACAAGCGTATAATAATAAATATGTGGAACATCATTTCGTTGTTTAATCTGTGGCTAGTGTGTGTGTATTGACGACGGTTTTCAATAGTTTCGTACATGGATTTACGTAATTTTACGGTTCAAAATCGTGCAGTTTCAGTATTATATTTGTTGCGATTTGCAATTTTAATAAAAGCAAATCAATTATTATCAGATGCTAAATGAAGCACCGAGCGCCAGGAATATTTTGATGAATAATGTAACTTTGCACCGGGTCGAAAATAGCTATTTATTTTTGCAACAGGTACGTAATGTAAGGTTTTATGAGACGAATCAGATTATAGGCTGCATGCTTCCGAGCGAAACGATAAATGGACGAGTCAAGTAAATCCGCATACGTACAGGATAGCCATCGCGAGATGACCCTATACTTTATCTCGAAAACTGTAAGTGCAACGAGAAAAATTCAGATACGAAAGTTTTATAATTTAGGAAATAGTTTTTAATTATTTTATTCTTGTATATCGGTTGTCCCAATTTTGCGCATTCACTAGTCGATTCTAAATTTGATTATAACTTTTTTGTATTCATCTAGACAGGGTGACCATTTTTGGCGTTTTCAAATTTCGAAAATTACCACTGGTTTCGGAAATATTCGCGAATAATAAAAATTAAAAAACAATTCCAAAAAAAAACCAATGACAAGAAATGCGAGGACCACAGACTAATTAGTTTAATGAGTGACGTACTTAAAGTACTCCTAATTATCATTCACTCTCGAATTTACACCAAATTAGAAGAACACTTCAGTGAAGTGCAATTTGGATTCAAAGCGGGACTTGGAACAAGAGAAACACTCTTCAACTTGTAAGAACTAACACAAAGAGCGAGGGATGTCAAGGGCGATGCACTTGCATGTTTCATTGACTTCGAAAAGGCATTTGACAGAGTGCCACATGGGAAACTAATTGACACTTTAAAAACATCAGGAATTGATGGTAAGGATATAAGACTGATATCAAACCTATATCTTCAACAAAAAGCAACAGTGCGCCTCGAAAACTGTCTGAAGTCTTTGCAGTCGGAAAGGGATTTCGGCAGGGATGCATACTATCACCGGCATTGTTCAATATATATTCCGAAAATCTCTTTAGAGAAGCCTTGGATGAATCAGAAGATGGTATGGCAATAAATGGTCAACTTATCAATAATATTAGATATGTAGATGACACCGTACTGCTGACAGATAGTGCGGAGGGCCTCCAGAGATTGATAGATAATATCGTAGAAGCAAGCAACGAATATGGACTAAAACTAAACTCTTAAAAGAATAAAATAATGATTATCAGTAAGAACATCAACATTAACGCTCAATTTACGGTAAACGATACACCATTGGAAAGACTAGAGAAAATATGCTACCTGGGCTGCAATATCAGTGATACACGGAATCAGAGTTATGAAATAAGAACTAAGCCAGAAGCGTTTTTAACCGCCTTAAGAAAGTTCTTTTTAACCTGTCTCTTAATATCAATATACGCATAAGAATTCTCAGATGCTACGTCTTTAGTATTCTCCTCTATGGAGTAGAAAGGTGGAGTCTTACTGAAGCTGCCACCAGACGCTTAGAAGCATTCAAAATGTGGTGTTACTGACGCATTACTACCCATAACTAACATCATGATTCTCGAGAGGCTCAGAAAAGACAAGGAAATTATTACTACCGTAAAGAACAGAAAACTGGAATACTTTGGCCACATTATACGTAATGACAAGTACCGACTTCTACAATTGATCCTACAAGGCAAGATTGAGGGCAAGCTAGGCCCTGGACGCAGGCGTATATCTTGGCTGGCCAACCTTAGAAAATGGACTGGCCTAACATCAACCGACTTAATCCGAACTTCAGTGAATAGGATAAGATGGGCCAACGTGGTCGCGAACATCATAAGAAGATAGGCACCTTTAGAACAAGAAGAAGATCGTCCAGGATGAGGTCTTGCTGCTGCCTTCCAACACACATACCGGGTGTCCAGCAGAACCCTGGACATAGGAGATTAACATGGGAAATCGGTTTTTTTTTTGCGTCTGTACGGTTGATTTGATTGAAAAACTTTTAAGAGTAAAGTTGTAGAACTTATGGTCAGCTATCATCCTGTAATTTTTTGAATATCTCAATTTTGGCTGTTTTTTGGAAAAACGCCTCGAAAAGTGCAAGAATTTGAATTTGGCGCGTCACCCCCGCCCTGCATGTGCAGTGTCGCCAACATAATAATTTCTTATGTCAGAGTCTGAGCCGATTTTCCTTTCTCATTTATTTGGAGGGACTATCATGTAGAAATTAACGTGATTATGCAGTGAAAATATGTTGGCGACACTGCACATGCATGGCGGGGGTGACTCGCCAAATTCAAATTTTTGCACTTTTCGAGGCGTTTTTCCAAAAAACGGCCAAAACTGGGATATTGAAAAAAATTCAGGATGATAGCTGACTATACGCTCTACAACTTTACTCTTAAAAGTTTTTCAATCAATTCAACCGTACAGGCGCACAAAAATAAAAACCGATTTCCCATGTTAATCTCCTATGTCCAGGGCTGTGCTGGACACCCGGTATATGCCATTTTTTGTATGTTGACTTCCAAGCCCCATTTAGCATATTCTTCTGTGAGCTCCCTCCAATGTCATGTTGGTCTTGTGCCATTACTATCTGGTCATCTGCAAAGCATAGTCTGTATATGATGCCGTTGTTCAGTGGTACACCCATGTTTCCGCATATTTTCTTCCACTGTTTCAATGCTTGTTCTAAGTATATTTTTGAACAAGGTCGCGGATAGGCAACACCCTTTTTTGACAGGCCCTTAGTGATGTTAAAGCCCTTTGACAGTCTCTGTCCGATCTTGATTCTTGCTGCAGCTTTTTCGTATAGTCGTTTTATCGCCTTAATAAGTGTTACACTGATGTTAGTTCCTTCAAATTCCTCCCATAGTTTATTTTGTGAGATTCTATCGCATGCTTTTTTCAAATCGATAAACACTAGGTGTGTTTCTTCATTGTAGGGCGTTTTCTTTTCCAATACTTGGGAGATGCAGTAGAGGTGGTCCAATGTTGCATTTCCTGCCCGAAATCCTGCTTTTTTCTTCTGCTTCCATATCCCTATCCTCTGAATCGATTTTACTTGCCAAAGTCTTGCCATATACTTTGTACAGAGTGTTCGTAACTTCTATCTCTCTGTAATTGTGGCAGTTTTGTTTAAGTCCTTTCTTGCATATGGTGGATATTAATGCGGTGTTCCATTTTTCTGAGGTTGACCTTCCATTCAAGCAGCTCTAGAATAATTGTAAGTTCTTGGTACAGTTTTTTTGTTCCACATTTGATAAGTTCAACTGGGATATTTCCTGGTCCTGGTGCATTTCTATTTTTTAACGCTTTACACTTTTTTGTTACGTCCTCTAGGGTTATTCTAATTGGTGATGCTGTT